>JARJLF010003076.1:0-23186 GCA_029378395.1 Mycena leptocephala | reverse complement strand
CTAGCAGTGGGCCCGTGCTACGCTACGGAAATTTTCACAAAACCCACAACATTTCTGAAACTTCGAGATCAAGATCAAGGTTGAAATAACACTAAAGACGCTGCTCGTCGCCAACCTTCGGTGACTCCTCCCACCCTCGTGTGCGGCCTCTGTGTGCGGCCTCCATGAGAACCATAGTCAAAATCCTATTCGTAAGATTCAGCATAATATAATGCTCGACTTTCCAACTACATGAATCTGCAGGCTCAAGACAGGCTCGATATATTGCTTGTTTTGGGAGAGCTTTGGATAATGCACTGTTTGGTTCCTTTGTGAAATTTAATTATTATGACAGACATTCGACGGGCTCACCTGCTCGCTCGTACATATCCGGCATGGATGCATGGTAGGTTAGCATATCAGATGCTGCCGTGGATTCAGCCAGCTTACCTATTATTCTTCTTGAGGTTCAGTGTTTTTTTCGATAGCTCCGTTTGAGGTGTTCTGAAATTCTTAAGCTCAGATTTACTTCTTACCTCAAGGCCTTGTGCTCAAACTGTTAGATTTGGATTCATTAACAGCTGTCATAGAATATTTAATCCTGAGAAGTCAGTTCAACTTTCTCCCGGGGCTCGTGCTCCTGCTCATCCGAGTTCCGAAGTTAATCAATTTCACCTGTCCTCAAGTATGTTACACTTCGTTCGTATGTACATGCGCGATCCTCTGGTCCTCAAAGTTGAACATGGGCCGTGTAGCTGAAGGGTCTGTATTATTCCAGTTCGCGAAACAAACTCAACTTGACCTTGC
Source organism: Mycena leptocephala (assembly GCA_029378395.1). NCBI lineage: Eukaryota > Fungi > Basidiomycota > Agaricomycetes > Agaricales > Mycenaceae > Mycena > Mycena leptocephala. Next base: position 22,400 of record JARJLF010003076.1, on the reverse strand, counting down.
ATCACTTCTCACTTCTCTTTTGCGAACCTCCCCACTTCAGTTTAGTCGATTTGATCAAGGAACCCCGAAGCAGAATGGGTAAGAGTCTCAATATAATTTTCTCGCGGGATATCACTTCATTTGAAGTCATACTCTTCGTGAGATTTGAAACCGTGGTTGGTTAGCTTTGGATGCAAAGTTACAGTACTACCGATGCATAAACTACTTGTCTATCTTACATACTATATTTGACCCCTTACCTGGCCACCTAAGCATTCATGCCTCAATCTCAATCTGTCTACTAACCCTATGCGTGCCTAACTGTGTCAGAACGAAGGCATGCTTCCTAGGAAGGATTTAGGACCCTAAGTTCCCAAATATCCCAACATTTTAGTTCACAGTGAATTTCTTTTGCGCGGCAGTACAACATGGCCAAATAACAGGCTAGTTGGCCACCCTGCTAAATAATGGCCTGAGCTCTCAAATTCCCGCCACTTGCGCTCTAAATCATAGAGGGAGATTTTATTGACTATCTCACACAGTTTTGGTGTATATATGAGGCATATGAAAGGGCGAAAAATCTGGTTCCGACCGATGTGAAACCCCAAAATCGGGGTTGTGAAATGAACAAGCATCCTACAAGTAGAAGAAACATGTAGATGGGCCAAATTAAGATCCAGGCTGCTTAATAGGAAGTATTTGGATGTACCTGAGCACTCAACTCTATTACAACATGCTGGTAGCTATTCCAAAAAAATCTGACTATTAGCAAGACCAAAAATGGATGGTTTGAGATAATAGTGGCGTTCAAAGTTGTCCTACTCGTGCTCCTACTTAGCTTCCTACTCGTTTTCCTACTTGTCTCCCTGAACCCAGTGGGAGTATGAGTAGGAGGCTGGAGTAGGATCCTCTTTGTCAGTAGGAGCATAAAAGCTCCTTTTTGCAAAAAGGATCCTACTCTTGCTTCCTACTCACTCTCCTACTCGGGTTTTCAGTGTGTTTTGATGGTTTATTGAGCAGGAAAGTCTTCCTACTTGCTTCCTACTTGGAATTTCAGCGGGGTGGGGTTTCAAAGCTGCTCCTTTTTGGCCTCCTACTTGGGTTCCCTTTTGTCTCAATTTCGCCATTTTGGCAGTAAAATGGCGAGTAGAAGACGAGTAGGAGAGTGAGTAGGAGCCCGAGTAGGATGAACTTTGAACGGTACTAATGGCCTGTAGAGCTATCAGAGGTGAATGGATAAAATCTCGGAATACCTCCCAAAATGGAGGATTGGATAGTAAAAAGTACTCTGTAAGGTTCCAGACCGATAGCAGGGCAGTACCGTGTACCACGACAGTGGCCAGCATGGCAGACCGAAAAAAGCAGTCGTGCTTTCCTGTGTGCATAAAAGAGAGTCGTGGGACCATTGCCATCCAGTAGCATTACAGACAGAGGCCCCAGCATCGGGGGATCAGAATGAGCCTCAAAAGTCGTGGATCGACGAAGAAATGGTGGAGAAATAGCTACGGCAAGTGAGGCGATGGCAAGAAATTGATTCCCCACGCCTCGGAGTCTGATCCGCGATACCGTGGCTTTCGATCAACCCATCACTTTCGGCTGAAATTTGGTCTGGACCTTCGTTGGAGGTCGTACTCTGTTCGTATATCATGCCCAGTCATGATTACCAAGCCCTGGCCTTCTAGCTCCCAAGTGGCCAACTAGGTAAGGTGGCCAGGTAGGGGGTCTCAGATAGTAGGTAAAAAAAAACTGCTTTCCTCAATCCCAGCTGTTGAAAACAGACATTTGGGTGGACTGGCGAGCATCTCGACAGTTATAAATAGAAATCCAACATCTCGGTGGAGAACTCAACATTTCGGTGGAACTGTGGAGCTGATGACCTCATTGGAGTCGTTGAGCCAATGAGAGTATGTGGTCAAAGACAAACCAAGTTGGATTCTTATATAGATAAACCAACGATCGTCGAGCTGTTGCGCTAAGTGCCGCTTTTGACACCTTGTGACACGCTGGAAGACCATTTGGCTCTGGGAACCTTGAGACACCTCGAGAACCACGGTGTGGCTTGCAAGTGATCTCAAGAACCTGACATCCGTGCGATCCTGCACTAGCGGATTCGCAACGCTGGTGGGTGTGGCGAATTTTTTTGTTTGTTCATGCTGTACAGTACGATTATGGGGGGTGTTTTCAGCAGGTAGAGTTAAAAATTGAAGGCGATCTTCTGCCCAGAGTGTTCGGCTCTCGCTCGGCTGACGGGATGTTGTAAGAAACTCTCACCACTTATTCACAACTTATGTACACATTTTTGTGAGTTTCCTGAGTAGCATGCGACCGCTGGAGACGAAGAACTGACCACCCCCGACATTGGCAGAGGCAGGCATAGTCTGCCTACGCCCAGGTGTGCCTCCGAGGGTAGGCAGAGGCTCTGCCCACGAGCTCCCTGAACGCAGTGCCTGTCAAATGCAGATGCAGACTTTCACAGACTCGGTGGCTTTTCGTATCTTGTCGACTTACGAGAGTTCCAGATGGCGAGAACGAGAATCCCGCAAGATGGCGGGAGAAAGAATAAGAAAAGGTTCGCACGCGTGCCATGTTACCATTACTCTGTCGTCGTCTGTTTGGCATCACCCTCCTTGACCTTCTCCCTCGACGAGTCCTATCAAAAGTGAAAATCTCTCGTTATTGTCGGAGGACAGGCATAGTTTCTGCGCCTGTACCAGAGCAGCCGCTCGGGGCGGGGAACAGTGTTCGTCTCCTCAGCTCTCGTCTTTTACACGTAGGCACAAGCTTTGGCGACCTCCTTGACGAGCGTCGTATTGCTATCATGGCCGGAGCGCGCCCGCCCACACGCTTTTGCACATCCACGGCGTCCTCCTCATGCATGGCATGTGTCAACTCGCCGCCCTATATGGTAAGTACCATATCCATTACGAGCAGCGGCTAGCAAGCCGCGCACCTTCGCCCATCACACGTCGCCACGGGGTTACTCGACTGCGCGGAGTTTATCTCGCGCACCGCTCCGTGCTAGTCCGTGCTCTTTTCATGCTGGAAGACTCCCCGCGGCGATGGAGCTGCGGCTCCTGCTTGGCGAAGTGATTCCTTGTTTTTACCGCAACCGGCGTCGGCAGACTAACAATGCGACATCGCCAATCGCGCCGCCTACGATTGCAGCCGCGGGAGGTTTGATAATACCTGGCGATGCGCACCGACCAGCATCGCATCGAGGGAAGGCGAACCCGTTCTAAGATAAGCTCTCCCTCATAGGCATCTCTGTTCACTTCAATATTTTTATTACCAATTGATATTGAAGGTCCCGCCACAAGGCACACCTCACCCAGGTGGTATATGCACACATACCGCACACATCGGGCAGGCTCATCTCGGCGTATCCGATCTCGGAAGTCCAAATGAATATGCGAGAGCCTCAGATTGATCTCGGAAATATTAGCGTATTCAGATTCCGTCACTCATCAACAATCTGCCACGGCTCATCTGTCAGGCCCCCGGTCACTACCTTGGAAGTCGGTCGATTTCCAGCCCAATTTTGATTGTTTTCCTCTATGAATTTGCCTTCAGCCGGGCCGTTTTACTCTATATCCGACCGATCTTTGGGGGGTAAATCCCATTTTTTCCCCGCCAAATTTTCGCTGTTGGGCCGCACTTTTGCACTCCCTTGCACTCCACGTCCCGAAGCGACCATTTAGTTCCATCTAAGGTGTCTAAAATCAACTACTAATCAACTCCAGACCGTATAGTGTTGCAAAAAAATTAATATTCACTGCATTCCGTGGGTTCGTCGGCACAGGGTTTGCCGACCCCCGTCGGCAGAGGTCGACCGACCTGGAGGCAAACGGAGTGTGCCGACCCAGGCTGAGGTCTGTCGATGGTCCAGCCCCATTCAACCGTACATCAGGGTGTATTGTTTCTTTGTTTCAGGGTTGTTTTGGTACGGAATTGAGCGAGATAATACTATTTGGCCAGTTGTCAAAACGTGTGAATCCGCTTAGAATCCGCCCTTGCAATAATTTTCCTCATGCCTCTTCAAATTTGATTTGCTCCCGTCTTCCTAACGCAAATTCCATGGCTAAAATAATGCGGGAGGAACTCTGACTGGTGCCACTGGCAAACCGCGATTCATCTTTCACCATCTGGGATTCTGGGTTCGAATCCGTGCTATTGTGTGGCACCTGGTAGAAGTGGAGTTAGTTGTCGACTGCCCATTGAGCATTCTGATAAATTATGAGAAATGTTAATACATGGAGAGAGCAAGGGAATGTGAGAGAAACTGCAAGAGGGCCACAGAATCGGCGCTCTGGAATAGAGGGCTCAGGGTCGACGGGAGAAGTCACCAGGAACAAGTAAGATCGTCATTCCGTTGCTACGGGCTACAGGCTCGCTAGCGACAACAAAGGGGGCTATGGAACTGGAGGAGGATAGCGGGCAAGTATGCGGAGGAGTGGGTCGAACTCAGAAACCGAGGCAGACCTCAGTCGACGCCGGATCGGCAGACGTCGACAGACCGTCGGCGCAGGTCGGCACAGATTTGCCGACGGGATGTCGGCAGACCCTGCCGACTAGGGTCGGCGGAGGTCGACTCACGTCAACAGACCCTGCCGACGCAGGCTCGGAATGCAGTGATTGTCGCGCTCCGCGCGATTTACTCTATTTACGACCGACCCCAGCTGTTTCAGGCCAGTTTGACTCTATAATCGGTCAGGGGTAAGGGTCATTTTGGGCCGTTGATTTACTCTATGGCCGACCGACTTCCAAGGTAGTGACCGGGGGCCTCATCTGTCTCTGCGCCCACAGCGGAATTGCCTATTTAGACAGAGGTGCTGAACCTCGCAGCCAGTCAGGACCGACTCCGTCGCCTTCCCCTTCAGCCATTAGGACTCAATTTCCCTCGATGTACACGACGCTGGCCACAGTCTTGCTGCATTCCATTCTGGCCTCCTCAGTTCTGGCTGTCCTGACCAATCACACCATCGACGATGCAGGGCCCCTGGTGCGGTACATACCCTCGACCGATGGCCTCTGCGTCGGTTGCGCGCCCACCGATCTATATACCGGATCTCAGCTCAACAACGGAACCGTCACAACCTATTCGGTAATGGATAATGTAGTGAGGGCGATCGAGATGAATTTCACTGGTGCGTACCAAACCAAAATAACTGTCTCTGACGTGTATGACGCCGAGCACATGCCCAGGTTCCGCCATCTACGTCTTCCTCGCCGCCGCCTCGTCGCCCGACGTCCTGAACCAGCAATGCGGCTTTCTGTTGGACAACGAGAATGTGGGCGACCCGCAAATATTCTACACCAAGACCCCCGCATCAACTGCACGCTACAACATCCTCGCGTACGCGAATACGTCTATCCCCGACGGTGCGCATACATTCCGGATCCTGTTATCCTTTAACACCGCGGTCAACTTCGATTACGCGGTGTACACGTTTGTCGCTCTCCCCAGTAATCATCGTACTCCTGATGTGCTGATTCGAGCAATGCAGGTCGAACGACCCCGACGTCGCCTCTTCGAGCGCGACGACCTCCACCTCCTCGAGTACCACGTCAGCGGCAACGGAGAGGAAAAAACTGCGGATCGCACCAATTGCGGGCGGTGCTGTCGGGGGCGTCGTGCTCGCCTCATCCTCGTGTCAACATTCCTTATCTGCCGCCGCCCGCGGCACCGACAGGGAAGCGCCTCATCTAGCATCGAGGAGGCACCCCTCCCACCTCTCGGGGGCGCCGTCAAAGAAATGGTCGAGGCGCCGCACGGGCATCCCACGCGCCCCTCCGATGACGCTGGAACAGCCCCCGGGGACGCAGCTGCGCTCGCCGCCGAGGTGCGGGCCCTGAAAGCACAGGTGCAGCGGCTCGAGGCGCGCGCGGAGGGGAGCACAGTGGGGTCCGAGACTGCATCCATCCCACGCTCGCTGTCCACGATGAAGCGCGAGCAGACGCGCGCGGTGCGGCATTCAGAGGGGGGGTACACTGGGGCGGATACGCTAGTGCATACCGATAGTGGGCTGCGACTGACGGCGGGGCGCGTAGGGGCTATGGAGGAGTTTCCGCCGACGTATGCGGCGGATTGATGATAATACCTGGGGCATGCGAGCTTTTTGCGCCTTGGTATGTTGTAGGCGTGGTTGGCTGAGGTACACATATTCCTCCGGATAATGTGGGGGACCACGAATTATCGCTTAGACAGATGACGTGGACAGAAGTAAAGGACCCCAGTGCTATACCAGGCAAAAGTCCAGCGAACGTGAATGGACAAAGTTCCAATAGTTTGCGCTCCATAAGATCTACAGGCAAAACAAAATATGACTTCCGTAAGGAATAAAACAATTTGAGGAGATTTTGCTAGCCCTTATATTTCGACTGAAATTGAGGTTGGTCTTGTCCAAGGTCACTCTGAATATCAATCAACCAACCTATCGCCCGGTATGAACTTTGTCCTATGTGTGTGGTTGAATTCTCGTATCGTTCTCACAAACCCTGCCTGTTTATCTGCGATAGGCTACACAGAACTTGACCGTTGGCGGGACCTAAGTCGGATTGAGGTGGTTTTTGGATGGTGGGATGAAGTTGTCGTGCGCGAGGCTGGGCGATTTATTGGACGGTCTTTCTGTCAATTTCGCGATCAAGAGCTCCGTTGGAGTCCAACACGCCACACAGGAGTGCCATTGAATTTGGCGATGGAAGGTATAGGCCTCTCCGGATTGGTGCGCGGATCGGGTGGATGCTCAGTGCTCACTCTCGGTCGTATATTCTCATTCCAATATATTCGGTTCAACTCGGTTCACTCGGTTCGTTCTCTGCGCGTGGTTCTTTGCGCGCGCGATGCATCGTGTTGGACTCTGAGAGCCCTATTACATGTTCCAGGAATTCATCGATTACCCCCTCCATAGTGAGTTGAATAGCTTTGACTGACTCTCGCCGCTTGCTAGACGCTCCTCCGCCCGCTCCCCCCCAATTCCACCTGTATTCAGAGTTTGTTTGGATCCACTGTGAACCTGATCGACGTGGTTGGCGGACCGGCGTTGATTGCTTGGCTCGAGCATTCAAGTACACTAATTCTTCGACTCGCGCACCCAAATCGCCGCATGTGGCGAGCGACTTCAAGGTGTATCCGCCCCGAGTCTCCAGTTGACTGGATTTGAATTACTCAACATCTTCGGAATCCCAGCCAATGTATGCGTACTTAAACCCGGCTTGTGCACCGGGAGGCAAAGCAGGCGGATAATCCGCTCCGCATTTGCTCCAGCTCAATGTTGTGGTTTTTTTCGATTGCCCTTTCGGACGCGCACACTCAGGCTCATTAGTAAATGAAATTATGCGAATTTGGTGATGGGTAGGGACGGATGCTGATTTTCAAGTACGCTCCCATTTTCCATGACACCATGATATTCCAGCATCTTCATTTTTGAGATTGTGCCAAAGCACAATACAAACATCGTCATCTTGAGCTCTGTGCAGTCAATGATTAATTGGCCCGAAGCCGTTCTTGTATTTGAGCCTCAGCGCTTAGCGCGTTGGCGAATTCAACTCGTAATTCCCACCCAACACAACTCCTGGCTTGTATAATTTGGACAGGACGCATCCGTGGTTCAACAGAATATCTACGACTTGCATTGAATCCCTGTCCCGTCTGGATGACGTTCTGACTTGGGGCGCTCCCTCGGCTCCAATTCCCGGTTCAATTGGGCTAGTATTTTTTATAGCATCCGACAAAGGAAGTCATCCGTTTCATTGGAACCACGGAACGGTACAGCGCGGTGCGGACGCACTTTGATTCATTCAATTTGTTAACTCGCAGAGTATGTACTTGGGACGTCGACGCCCATGCCCCAACGCAGTGGGGTGAGATTGGCGTGAGTGTTGGGGTAAAGCGTAAATCCTGCATCACTGGGAATCCCGCGGCAAATTCCACACGACTGTAAATCCCGCCAGCGTCAGAAGAGGCCCGCGCACGGGCACAACATCGAATCGGCGCAAGTAGCAAAGAAGTGGCGCCACGGTATGCGGCGCTGCACTGCACAAGAACAGAAGGCATGCAGCAGAAGGCTGCTGCTGGCCTGCGCGCAGACAATACACACGGTTGTGCAGATTGCATGGGACACAATCCCGCGCACTATGTATCCATGGTTCCGCCATCGAGCTGGAGCTTCATGGGTGCGCGCCATACCGCAAGCACTCCGTCCGGACGCAGATGCTCGCGAGTCGCGCAGGCCCGATGCTCGCGAGTGCGGCGGGGAGGATGGAGATATGTGTTGATTGTGTAGTGACCATGAAGAGGGCGGGGGAACGCACCTTCGCAGCGCGATGTGTGTAGTGGTCCACAGGTCGGTGCTCGAGTTGGAGCTGGAGGCGAACTGTGTGTGCCCATGCTGCAAGCGGTCCAGCAACATGTACGCATGCACGACGTCGAGCAGACGCGATGGATGCGCAGCAAGTGCGCCGGGGAAGATGGAGATAGGAACAAAGCATAGGCCGGGGAAACGCAGCTGAGCAGCGCGATGCGTGTAGTGGTCCACGGGCCCGCCCTCGGGCTGGGGCTGGGCCGCACATGCGCGCGCGTATGGATGCAGATGGGCGCGAATCGTGCAGGCGAAATGGAGGCGAAGCGAGTGCGGCGAGTAAGATGGAGATAGGAGCAATGGACGGGCCGGGGAAACGCACCTGAGGTCCGGTGCACGTATTTGGGTGCCGCGCGAAGCGCGATGCACGGGAGTTCGCATCTGGAAAGGACACAGACAGCGCGCTGGAATTTTACAGCGCTATCGCGCGGACACGGCGGCGATATAGTTGACGGATTAGTGGAGTGCACGTCGAGTGCGCACAGGAATATTCAATAATTAGTGTGTGGAGAAAGGCATACGCGGATGACGCACCCCATCTCAGTGTAGGCACACTCTAGCCAGCACGAGTACCAGATCGATATTGCCGGCGCTCGAAGCGCAGCGGCGAGGCTACTCCAAGAAGAGTAAGAGCACTGGATGAAGTAGACGAGCTGGGTGCTGTCGGCGGTCTCGGGGATGGGTGTCGGCGCTAGTAATTCAAGTTCAACGGACCCGAATCGGCGAGTAGAGTTCTGCTGCATTCGACGATTACAGTTCGGATAAGTGTCGGTTTGGTTCTGGCCAAGTTTCCTTGAAGTTTGCACTCATTTGCCAAACCCTTCGCCCGGCCCATTCCCTGTCACATGTGACGTCACACCTCTCTTCGACCCGAACCACCCATGCCGCTTATCGATCCCTTATCAGTATCACCACCGCGCTCACCAAGGCCCGAAATATCCTTAACATCCTCGGATCCTTCTAACCCAGTGCATCTCGGCGCAGAAGCAACGCAGAAGTCCCACTCTCCGAGACCGTGGAGCCGCCGGGAATCGCTATCGCAGCAGCGCCGAGCGACGAGGACGTCGGTGCGGACGGGCTCGTGAAGAATGGAACTTGCTACACCCTTGCGATGTTCAACCCCGACGCACCGAGCGTAGCGAATCCGACGAGCAGGCAGTTTCGGCATTGGGTGGTGCGTGTTTCGTGCTTGTTGCATTCACTCATAAGCAAAAATAAGAGGAATCATGGGTTTACATAGATCACCGGACTGACCCCCACAGATAATCCCACTGTACCCACAGCCCACACCAGCTGCGAACGCCTATCGCCCACCGGGCCCGCCGAAGGGCAGCGGGATTTATCGATACAGTGCATGTCGCTTCCTCTCTCTCTTACTCTAACTCTCACCAATGTTGAATTATCACTGATTTATGAATCAAATAGCCTTCTTCCTCTTCCGCGAACCCCCGAACTTCACCCTCCCCGAAGGCGCATCCGAACTGGACCCCTCCATCGAAGTGCCGCCAAATTCGGGGAGCGTAACGTACTGCAGATGGCTGGGGCTGCGTTCTATTTGGTGAGGGGCGAGGATTAGGGTGGGTGGTGTTTGCTTTGTGCAAGATAGGCCTCTTTCGTGTGTATGTAACAAGTAACGCAGAGTGTAATCCCAGAACTTCAACCCCCTAACTGGAGACAGGCTCCAATCGCTCCTAACATCCCATTTCCGATCTCAACACGTTTGACTCTGCAAGGATTTTCTGGCAGATCGTTCGGAGGGCTGTCGAAAATTAATACTGCTAACTCACCTACGAACCAGAAGCCAAGGGCAGACAAATTCAAGATCGGCACCGCCGCGCGCCGTAATTTTGCTGCCCCATGCTGATGCATGCCCCGATAATGGTCATTTGGAGTTTCACTCTCACTGCTCTCTTACTGATCGGACTGATTTTCTGATTTTCTGCGACATTCTGGAACTCCGTGTCCTTGTTTTCGTAGCTGAAATCCTAGGGCTCATCGCATGGCCTTGAGAGTGTGTAATTGATTAAATGCCGGGCGGTTTTCCTGTCGAAGAACAAGTACGTTACGCAGGTCTGCTCGGGTCCCTATGGCTAGTTTCCGAACAAGAGCACAAGCAATTAATGTATGTACAACAGGGCAGCCTACGAGTCAGCTCTGATATTCTGACCCTCTAGTCCCACTTTGCCTTGATGATATCCGCATCCTAGAAACGGAGTACGGTTAGCGTTCGATCGCTAGTTCAAGTCAGGGCAACACACCTTTTCTACATCTGAATTCTGAGAAAAATGAGTTGGATTTCGGACGGCGCGAGTCGCGCGACTCATCAATAAGAATTTCCTACCTCTTTATTCATCCTCAACTCGCCATATGATCGTTTCTACCAGAGACTTTCAAGTTGGCGCGCACCTCGGCGCGAGGCTTCAAGTTTTTTTTTTCAAGGAGCGACACTGTGACATCACTGAAGTGACCAAAGCCAATCACTGATCTCATCAAACGCGTCGCGTCGCTCTGGCATGGCGCTGCTGGATTTCAGTGGTCAGTGCCATAAAGTTTATTGTGCTGCCTGCAATTAACTTGAAAACAAGCCTCGGGGCACTTCAACGAGCCCATTTTCTTTTGGATATGCGATCCGAAAGCCACCAGTAAACCATGTGGGTAAGAATGATGCTATAGACAAGCTTGCGATCGATGTCTCTGGAGACCAGTAGTTAACGAGCAGCAATTTTGGGCACTGCCCGCTTATTTTAGCCATGAAACGTGAGAACATAACTGCATTGGAGTGATCAATGCACCTGATATGGTCAGATAATTTCGACACACTGTAGATTTATCTCACCAATATCATTTCCTTGCATGAATTGAACTCTCAGAGGTAAGCGTATTTTCTACTGGAATCCCCTTATATGGGAAACCATCTCCAACCGCGGAGGTGATTTCAGTCCCATCATTTCTTCTCAAGTGCTCAGAATGTTCGCGGCTGTAGGCGGCCCATCCTGGTAATTTTATCTTGTTTACTCTCAGGAAGCCAGCCTAGCCACCCGTTCTTTTCTCATGATTATTGCGGTTCCTGTTGAATACATTACACAAGTTGTACCTTTCCCTCATGCAAGCAAGATATCTGCTCTCATCTGCGCTTCATGTAGTCTTTTATATACTGTGGCATTCTTCCCACCCTTGAAAGCTCCGCTTTTGGTCTTACCGATCCGGAACTTTGGCAGTGTCCATGCATCGAAGCGTCAGCTGTTGATTCGAACTGCTGTGGCGCAAAGCGGCCGTGTCGGCGCTATAATTACGATGCCAGCATCAACGGATAAGTATTGCAAAAGCGGGCGTAGATTGTCCTCAGGTGGTTACAATTGGAAATACGAGGACTAAATCAATGTTTTTATCAGAGATCTCAGGCTCCTATGGGCATCTCCATTTATCTTGTGCACCCAGCCAAGTGCATGTGCCAGCACTGCATCTGGTGGATTAATTTTAGTGTAAGGCAGTGCTTGACAGCCAGACAGGCAGTGTATTTTCGCACACATCACCTTGTCCTCTTCCTTCATGGCAGAAGCTCTGGCCACACTTGGCACTGTTGCTAGCATCCTCCAGCTCGTCGACACTGCGCTGAAGGCCTGCGATCACTTCCAGGACTTTGTAAATGCACCTCAAGAACAGCAGAAACTCCTTTCAGAGATGAAAGACCTCCGATCGCTCCTTCAAGAGCTTCATGACAGGATGACTACCAACCTTTCCAGCAGCATGCTTCAGCAAATGAAGAGTCCGCTAGTCAATTTCAAAACGATGATGGAGCAGCTCACGCAGAAGTTGAGCCCGGGGGATGGGCCATTGTCTAAGTTCTCGAAACAGCTGAAATGGACCTTGGGGAATAAGAAAGAAGCCAGTAGATATCTTGGCAAGTTCGAGCAGTTCAATTCTTTGCTCAATTCGTGGCTGCTCTTAGACCTCTGGTGATTTCCATTTGAGTTTATATTGCAATGCCAAGTGCTGATTTCGAAATTTCAGTGATATGGGGCAGCAACACCACAACAGTCAGTTGTAAAGCTTTTTTCCGGTGGTATTAAATTAAATTATATTACACCAGTTGTGCTGGGCTCGCTGGACAACATGGTGTCAGGCATTGTGAATATCGGTGACACAATTTCAGAGCAGCAACGCACCCAAATCATCGATTGGCTGTCACCAATTAATTTCTTTCTTCGCCACGCAGATATTTCCAATTTGCGGCAGCCCGGAACTGGAGGATGGCTACTCGTGGATCCACAGTTTCAAGAGTGGAAAAATGGGTCAGGAAGAACTCTCTGGTGCCACGGAATTCGTGCGTAGCTTACATTCTTCATCCATGTCCACCAGTAATTCATCTATATATACAGCGGGTGCAGGGAAAACTGTCCTTGCGTGCGTACCTTGTCAGTTTATTGTCCACCTAATAATTATTCTTACTAGATCCATGGTTGTGGATCATCTCACTGATCAATTCAAAAATGAAAATATTGGTGTCGCCTGTATGTATCTGAACCACAAGGAAGCCGAGGAACAAACTCCTGCTAGGCTGTTTTCTGGTCTCTGGAGACAACTGGTGCTTGGCAGAGACATCGGCTCTGCACAAGGGTTATATCAACAACATCACGAGAAGCGCACCACACCTTCTTTGGATGAGGTTTTCAATGTGCTCCAAGCTATGCTTGGGGAGTATTTGAAGGTTTACGTGATTGTTGATGCTGTTGACGAATATCCGGAGGCCAAACGGCAGAGCCTACTGGAGTATCTTATAGCAATGGGGTCTGCACTGAACCTGATGATCACCTCACGGCCCCACATTCGTCCAGACAGTTCCCTTCCGAATCTCGATGCTCTAGAGATCCGTGCAAATGAGGATGATATTCGTAGATATGTCGGAGGACAAATCCAGAAGTCCTCATGGCTGTCAAAGCATGTTCAAAGCCGAGCCAATTTGCGAGAGGAAATTCTCTCAACAATTACCCACACTGTGGATGGAATGTAAGTTCTGAGGATCCAGAAAGAAGGCATTGAAAATGAAGTATGATCAGGTTTCTTCTTGCCAAACTCCACATTGAATCCCTCAGCAAGAAGAGCACAATCAAGCGAGTTCGAGAAGCTCTGAAAGCTCTCCCAAATGACCTAAATGACAGCTATGATAGTGTGATGAAGAGAATCAAGGACCAGAACAAGGAAGAAAGAAGCATTGCTCACTCTGCCCTCACTTGGGTTGTGCATGCAAAGAGGCCACTGACTGTGGCAGAACTACAGGTGGCCCTTGCTGTTGAACCTGGTGCACAGGAGCTTGATGATGACAATCTCTTGGACATTGAGATTATTCTGGCGGTCTGTGCAGGCTTGGTCATTGTGGATGAACAGCTCTCTGTGGTGCGACTTGTTCACTACACAACCCAAGAATACTTCGACAGCATTCAGGAAGAACAATTTCCAGATGCACAAATGGAGATTACTTCCACTCTACTCACATTCCTTTCCATTGATCATTCTGTGGAAATGTCCTGGGATTACAATGATGATAATGATGATGATGACAATGATGAAAGTCAAATTTTGGAGCTACCCCCTCTTGTCGAGTATTCCCAATATTGACTAGTTCATGCTGCAGGGTCATCAGAACATCAGCTGAGAAGCATGATTCTAGAGTTCTTTGGTTTGGCCTCACATTGGAAAGAAGCTATGAGGTGGGAATGGACTTCTCCTCCATGGGATTTCCCAGATTGGCCATCACAACCCTCTGCATTGTGGATCGCTGCTGCAGCCAACCTTCAGAATGCTGCAAAGTTTCTTCTTGAGGAGGAAACCACTCTGCAACATGCAGACAGCACAGAAATTAGTGTAGCATCCTATTATGGCCACCTCCAAATGGTTCAATTGTTGGTGGAGTGTGGCGCTGATGTCAATGCTGTGGGTGGGAAATATGGTTATCCATTGCAGGCAGCATCCTATAGAGGTCACCTCATTGTTATCCGGTGGCTCATTGACAATGGTGCTGATGTTAATGTACAGGGTGGAAATTATGGGAATGCATTACAGGCAGCAACAGTGCAAGGGCACATAGACATTGTCCACTTGCTCATTGAGCATGGTGCTGATATCAATGCACAGGGTGGACATTTCAGGAATGCATTGCGGGCAGCATCAGTTAATGGGCATAGAGATATTGTCCAATTACTCATTCACCAGGGTGCCCATATTAATGCACAGGGTGGATATTTTGGTAATGCATTGCAGGCAGTATCATTCAAGGGGCACATAGACATTGTCCAGTTGCTCATCGAGCTGGGTGCTGATGTTAATGCACAGGGCGGAAAGTATGGGAATGCAGTGCAGGCAGCATCAGCTAGGGGGCACATAAACATTGTCCAGTTTCTCATTACACATGGGGCTGATATTAATGTGCAGGGTGGAGAGTATGGGAGTGCATCACAGGCAGCATCATGCTATGGGCACATAGATGTTGTCCATTTGCTCATTATGCACAGTGCCAATGTCAATGCACAAGGTGGAGAGTATGGGAGCATATTACAGGCAGCGTCATACAATGGGCACACAAATATTGTCCAGTTGCTCATTGGTCAGGGTGCCCATGTTAATGTGCAAGGTGGGGTGTATGGGAATGCATTGCAGTCAGCTTCAGTCAATGGACACATAAACATTGTCCAGTTACTCATAGATCACGGTGCTAATGTCAATGTGCAGGGTGGAGAGTATGGGAGTGCCTTACAGGCAGCCTTATACAATGGGCATATAGACATTGTCCAGTTGCTCATTGAGCATGGTGCCAACATCAATGCACAGGGTGGAGAGTATGGGGATGCATTGCAGACAGCCTCATTCAATGGACACATAAACATCGTCCAGTTGCTCATTGAGCACGGTGCCAATGTTGATGCACAGGGCGGAAAGTATGGGAATGCATTACAGGCAGCCTCAGCTGGGGGGCACATAAACATTGTCCAGTTTCTCATTGAGCACAGTGCCAATGTGAATGCGCAGGGTGGAAACTATGGCAGTGCACTGAAAGCAGCATTGTATCGTGGGCCAGACAGACACTGGCACCTGTGGGCTGATGAGACGTTGATTAAGCGCCTCGAGACTATAGCTCAGCTACTCAGGGATAATGGAGCTCGCGGGGAGGATCCAGATGCATTACATGACAATGTAATTTCTGAACACAATGGGCAGCAATCTACAGACGGTGGGTATTCCTTTTCATTGTTCGAGCTGGCACTGATCCACACCATAGAATCACTTGATGAGTGAACCACCCTGAACTCTGGTGCAGAGGCATGGAGGTACAGCAGAATATCTGATATATGGTAGGTCAATCTGTATGATGTAACTCTAGTGATTTCCGGACAAAAATGTTAAGACTGTGTTTCTAAAATTCTGACCCAAAGTTTCCAGGTGCATTTTGGCTGACTGTTTCTTTCCCAGCAGGTGGTTTGGATCAGTTTGAAAAGAGTGATGTCTGAATATTTGTGTGAAATTCCTCTCATGACTGTGTCTGAAAAATAAACTTGCAACACTTAGAATCAGAATGGCTCAGGCCTGATTCAAATGATTGTATCCTGCAATTCAATTCAATTGAATTCAAATTCCGTTAAAGTGCGTGCAGGCCTATATGGCACTATACATATTACTAGTGGTGCGTGGATGGTAGGCAAGTGGGTACAAGAGTATAAGAGAGGTTCTGGGGAGGTACACTGAGTGGGGGATATGAGTTTTGGTGGTGCGAGGTTTCTAAGCTATTCATGTCAAGTGCAAGATAAGTATAAGTAAAATGTCCCCTGCAATAAGTGAGCATCACTGAGCACAATTTGTTGCAGGCACGGAACATGCACCACAGATGATCATGATGATGTGTCAATTATTTCACTATATACAGGCTGGTAGGCTACGATAGCTGTATGTTGTACTGGTATGAGTGTGTATTACAGTGGTGTTTAATGTGCTATCATGTTAAGTTTATGAATAACAGTAAAGAAATCCAAGAGGGTAAATTGATGTCTAGTGGTGTCAAGGTATGATGGGTATCGTTTCGTGAGTAATGAGGTTATGGTGCAGGGGATGGTGTTGAATTGTTGAGAGAGAAATTGAGTAGAATGTAATGTAAAGTAATTCATTTCAGAGGGCATGGAGAGGGAGAGAGAAGAAAGAAAAAAGAGAGGGGCATGATTATGCACTATGCAAAGTGTCCTGTTGCCTCCACAAATGTCCCGAAGGCTTTGAGGAGTTTAGGATGGGGTGAGATGAAGGGGGCCAAAGAACCCCGCTGCTCTGCATGCCATATGAAGGGGCTGGCACAGGGGCTCTCACACTGGGCATTCGAGTATGAAGTGGGCCCAGGTCTCTGAAGCTGCACTGCAAGCCTCACATACAGGGGGATGGGATGAATCTGGCTTTGTGATGGTATGAATTGAGGGGGAATGGTCCAGTGCATAGCTGGGCAATGATGGAGGAGGTTTTTCTTGCGAGGTGGGTGGAGGAGTATAATGGGGGGGGAGGGGAGCAAGAGATAGTGATGACTTGTTGATAAGACATAATGTGCCTCCCATCCTTGAGCTTTTCCACTGGGCATCCCATTCTTTGAGGGTTTGGAGATGAATCTGGCAACGCACCAAAGTCAGAGATATATCCCTGGGGGTCCACCTCATCTCTCATTGCCTCAGCCACTTCATCTGCTAATTTGTTCCCATTGTACTAATGTGCACCTGGTCCAGAGATTGAGGATGGCTAGGTGTGGTGAGTGATGGTGCAAGTCCCAGACAAGTTTGTCATATTGAACAGCACGGTACTGGCCAGAGGGTGGGGCAGTAGATGTGATGCCATGGAGGGGCCAGGCCACTTCTCCCTTCTAAGAGAGAGGTGTCTCTGAACCACATGGATTCCCAGTACCATGGATCACTTAGTACGAGGTCAAGAGCCCATAGGGCATCGTCCTTCGGCAGGATTACCATAGTAACAGGGAGGGTGTTGTTCCTGTTGGAGTTATGCTTACTAAGCAAGCCGATGGCACATCATCGCCTTCGGATCGGATCATGATTCAGCGCCTCGGGCGCATTCTTTCTAGTTGATTCTCCCCAATGTTAGCTTATTGATATTTTACTAATAGTTTACTAAGACAACATAATATTCTAGTACTTATCGTAGAGTATAAAAGCTGTTGTAAATTAGCCACACAATTATCACTTTGTTTCTTAATTCACCCTCAAATTTGTTCTGTTGTTCAACAGTTCCACGGTGCGGCATACATGGGGAGCATCAGTTCCATGCCCAGGGACAAGTCAAACAGCACCTCTGTTGACTCCAGCTCGCCCACAATTTGACACAAAGCCCTTCATCTAATTTGCTGACCACGAGCAGGGACAGTAGCTGGCTAACATATACCTGGTACTCGTTCCACCAGGTGGAGAACTGAAGAGAACTTGGGGTGTTTTGGTGGTGTGGATATGGTGTCGTTTAGCGGGGAGCAGATGACGTGCAACAATGGGAGAGTAAGGTAGTACATGATAGTATTACAGCCGTTGTCAGTACCGAAGGCGCGAATCAAAAAATTGCCGTTTTGGGCATTTTCTGATCCCCACCACCGATTTGCCTATATCTTGGTGACTTCTGCACAGATTGACTTGAAATGTAGCTAGATAATTCGGGATAATTCAGCCGCTATTAGTGATAGAGAGATATCTGAAAAAATCGTTTGTTGTTTACCATCTGTCATATCAGGCTTCTCCAGCAATGGATCCTGAATGCAGAGCCCAAATCTGGCCCGAATGAGCTGAATTTTTGGGAGGAGGCATTTATATGTGTACTGAGTGAGATGATAGAGCCAAATTATGAATACATTACATACCTAGAGCCATTCTTTGTTTGCTACCCAAAACACACCCCCGAATGAGCCAGGAAGGGCAGGAAATAAATTCCTCATAATTTTAGCTCTATCACTCCATTCAATACATAGATTAGTACCCCCTCCCAAAAGTCTAGGTCATTTGGACAGGATTCCAGCTATGTAGCCAAGGTCTATTGCCCGCAAAACCCAGTGTGACATATAGTGCACGATAAAATATTTTCCTTTATGTCTCTCTATCACTAATAGCGGCTGAATTAGCCCGAATTATCTATCCAAGTTTCAAGTCAATCTGTGCAAAACTCATTGAGATATAGGCAAATCGGTTGCGGACATTAGAAAATGCCCAAAACGGCAATTTTCTGATTCGCGCCTTCGGTACTGACATCGGCTGTAAGTGCATCACGCTCGATGTAGAGCTGAGCTGGAAGTAGTGCTGCTTCCTTTTCAAGTGCAGCTAGTGGCACTGTCTTGAAGCCACCTGTGATGCAATGGGCCACCAATTTGTTGACCCATCGGAGCGCTCTTTAATCCCGCTTCAATTGGATTGCCATAAGCACGCGATAAAAGGAAGACACTCGTTTCATTGCGACGCTGTATAGATGCTACAGCGATACGGACGTAGTTTGATTCTCCTAAACTATCGCTTATTCTGTTGGTATGTACTTGAGACGTCGACGCCCATGCGCAACGGCAGCGGGGTAGGATTCGAGTGAGGGTGAGAATCCATCCATATAGCGCGAATGCTGCATCATTGTGAATCCCGCACCAGGACTGTGAATCGCGTCAGCGTCAGAGGAGGCCGTCGCATGGGCACCACATCGAATCCGCGCATACAGCGAGAAGTGGAACCACACTGTGCACGCGGAAGAAATAGCAGAACGAGCAGATACTGCTTGCCGGCACGGAGGTGATACAGGTGCTGGCGAGACTGCGCAGATTGCACGGGACACAGTCCAGCGCACTGCGCAGTATCCACGGGCCCGCACTGTGTGTGCACACCCATACCCAAGGGCTCCAACCAGACGCAAATGCGCCTGAGTGGAGCAGGGCGATGGATGCGCAGCAAGTGCGCCGCGAAAGATGAAGATAGGAGCAAAGGATAGGCCAGGCAAACGCAGCTGAGCGGCGCGATGCGTGTAGTGGTCCACGGGCCCGCCCTCGAGCTGGAGCTGGGCCGCACATGCGCATGCATACGGATATACCGATGCAGATGGGCGCGAATCGTGCAGGGGAAATGGAGGCGAAGCGAGTGCGGCGGGGAAGATGGAGATAGGAGCAATGGACAGGCCGGGCACGCACCTGAGATCTGAGATCCAATACGTATCTACATGCGTTGCCGGGAAGTACGATGCGCGGCCCGCGCGGGAGTTTGCATCTGGAAAAGACACAGACAGTGCGCCTGGATTTGATGGGTGCCATCGCGCGGGCACAGGAGCAATAGAGTTGATGGAGTAGTGCAGACTCAGCACGTCGAGTGCACAAGGGAATATCAAATCAATTAGTGTGTGGAGAAAGTCAGGGGCGGGTGACGCACCTCGACTGTGTATGCACACTCTAGCCAGGACTACAGACCGATATTGCGGGCGTTGGAAGCGCAGCAGCGGGCCTACTCCAAGAGTAGTAAGAGACTCTGAGTGCTGGGTGCAAGGCTGGGTGCTGTCGGCGATCTCGGAGATCGGTGTCGGCGCTGATGACGTTGATTCAAGTTCAAGCCAAAGCAAATTGGTAGAGTTTTCGACAATTACAGTTCGGATAAGTGTCGGTTTGGTTCTGGCCAGTTTGCTTGAATTTGCACTCGTTTGCCAAACCCTTCCTTTGGCACCCGGCATGACGTCACACCTCTCTTGAACCTGAACCACCCAAGAACCACCATGCCGCTCGTCGATCAATCCTTGCCACCGTGCTCACCAAGGCCCGATTATCCCTGGGTCCTTCCACCCAGCGTGTTCCTCACCATTATCCTCCCTCCGGGACCCGTTTCCCTCGGCGCAGAAGTCCCGTCTCCGAGACCACGGGGATCGCTATCGCAGCAGCGCCGAGCGACGAGGACGTCGGAGCGGACGGGCTCGTTACAAGTCTTAAAATTTGTTTTAAGCTCGTTTTTATCTCCATTTTACCGCAAGAATGTGGCAAAACCGTGTCGATGACGTACTTGATTCGTGTTGGAAACCTTCCGTTTAAGGAAATTACTGTGGCTTGAAGGAGGTCTTCATGCAAATTGCTCTTACGTTTCGATGTTTTCAGGTCATTTGCTCTTACATCTCTGCTGTTTTACGCATTGCGGGTTACGGTGTTCCTGCTTACCTTGACCTTATTTCTTCTTTTTGATTGATTATCTCGCAGATTATCTAGACGTACTTTTCTGATTTAACACTGTTGGCCAATCGGTTATGGGCGACCTCGGTTTTTGTCTTCACCACTAGTTTAAGCTTTACCTCCGAAGGAAGCGTAGTCATTGCTAATTTTGATGCGACCTTTATTCGCATCAGGTTGGTGCGAATCGTGATGCGATATAATGATGCGAGTGATGCTATGTCAGCGACTTTTCAGGAAATGTATTCGGGATTTTTCAGACCCTACTAGAATGTTTCAGCTTGTCCGAAGACCAGCAGTATTCAATACCCACTACATCTCGGTCTGTCGAGTTACATCTGCTCAGTAAAA
Source organism: Mycena leptocephala (assembly GCA_029378395.1). Lineage (NCBI taxonomy): Eukaryota > Fungi > Basidiomycota > Agaricomycetes > Agaricales > Mycenaceae > Mycena > Mycena leptocephala. The sequence continues at coordinate 1,520 of JARJLF010003076.1, read as the reverse complement.
AATCAAGTCAATTAAGATCTCCGATCGTCTTTAGTTGTAGCCTTGAATTTTGTTCGCAAATCCCGTGGGGAGAAATAAAAAATACACGCCTTTGGATCTTGCCTGCGGCTGAAGATGCATGTTCTATCTATGAAAAGCAAGTCAGAAACGCGGAAATGAACAGAACGCGCAACTCAAGCTGCAGAGAAAGGTCAAAAAATGAAAAATTTGTTGCGCTGCAGAGTCAGTGAAACTCGGGCGCAAAGCACCGATCCACAGTAATCTCAATATACGGCTATTTCAACGGTGGAGGCCTGCAGATAGACCCTCCGCACTTTGCCAAGCCAAAGCTGGAGAATCGGCAGTATGCAATTGAATAAAATAGAGGTTTTCTGGTTATTTACTCGTACAGTCTTGATTTTTACTCATTTTTTCGTACGATACTAGGTGAGTTTGATCATTTATCGCCACCTTGTGTTTTTGGCTCTCCAGAAACTGCTTTGTTGCACCTGTTGATTTCTGCTATCCAGATTCCATAAGCATTTAGTTCTCTTCCTGTCTTTACCCTTTGTACTTCAAATTCCCCGCTCCTCTCCTCCCCATCAAATTCTGATGCGATATTTGATGCGAATGGCCATCCGCGAAATTTGATGCGAGTTGCTATAAATATTACTTCAAGTTCCCAGTCTTTATCCACCTCATTTGACTATCCTGTATGCATGCATACATCTGATCCTCGTAATTGATTGTCGGTAGTCTCTAAAATTGGATGCCATTGTTCGCAGTGATTCGAACTTTGACGCGAATTTATATCGGCTTTGATGCGACATAGATCAATATATGCGGTGCGCTGCGGATCCCAAAATCTGTTATCATATTGTTCCCCGGGTGAGAGGAAAAGGCGACGTCGTACTCAAATGTTGGAATATTCAGCAAGCCGACACGTACACAGGCATGTACGCCACCATGCTGTGTATGGAGACGCACAGCACGATGAGACGTGTAACATCTCGTTGCGTAGTTTCAGCTGGTCTGAACTATTGATTCTTGGACACTCATTAGGGGCGGTCAGAGTAGTCGATTCTTGGTTGATTCTGCACTCGATTCTGCAAACGATTTGGAAATTGATTTTGGCCAGATCGTGGGAGAATCGAACTCAGGTCTGACCACCCGACCGGATTTCGATTCTTGGTGCGATTCTTGTTGTGATTCTGGGCTCAATAAATCAAAATCTGTTGCCCACCTCTGAAGAAATTTCTGGTCAGATTCTACAGCTGATTACAATGTGCTTCGCGGACTTTATACCAGAACCTAAAAAGAATCGCGAGGAAAACCGGCAGCCAGGGGAGAATCGAAATTAGGAAGGAAGATGCTCACACAGTAAGTAATTTGTGATGATATTGAAGGTTTGTGATGAACAAGGGTCAGAATCAGAATCGACACGAGAATCGATGTCGAATCGACTCCAGATCGATTCGACGATTCTGAGTCGATTCTCGTTTTCGACGATTTCTCCCACGATAATAGTTCTTAGAGAGTGT
>JARJLF010003075.1:0-23226 GCA_029378395.1 Mycena leptocephala | reverse complement strand
ACGGGCGACGGGCTATGCAACCAGGAATTATGTGATAAATCCGAGTCTTGGGAGGGAAAGGGCATAGTGTCACAGCTATCCGACGAGAACTCAAGAGGGTCGGAGTCAAACCACATCCACGCGCGATCCGGAAGCTGGAAAAGGTCGAATGGCTCGGGGAACACAGACAATCCGCGAGAAGAAGGACATCCCGCGTGTCATTGGATTCGGACGTAGGGGAGTGGGATGTCGAATTACTTCCTTCGCGGACCCTAGCAGAAATTAGGAACGAGTCGGAAAGTATGTGCGCAACTCACCTCAAAGGGATTTTTTTTTTGGCAAATTGGTGACTTTCGTAGAAGACTAGTCAGGACCCACATGTATTCAGTAAATACCACACCACTTGTGCTATTGTTTAAACCAGACCGGATATATCCGGTATTTGTCCTTGATCCATCAATTGAGTGGACGCGACAGTCACGTGTGTGTCGCTCTTTGCACAAAAACGCCAACGCCGCTTGTCGAGTTCGTCTTCCAGCTACTTTCCAGCGCTCTCAGGCATAGCAAACGCACAGAGGAAACTCTCTCGTCCATCTGTGCAGCATTAAGCCCCACGGGTAATGTTCTGCTCTTTTTAATTTATCCTCAACCCCAGCTTTTACTAGTACCTACTAAGCCGGACTAAGCCTTCTGGTCAGATCAACCCGGGAGGCAGTCAGATTTTGGACCCCTTTTGCTTTTGTCCCTTGGTGACCAATAGTCCGAGACTTGGTAATTGGATGACTTGGAACACCTGTCGACGAAAATGCAAGTCCAGTTTTTTCATCTCGGATGGCTACGGCGTATACTGATTATCGCACAGAGCGCTTCCGTTCCTGCTGATTCAGAGCGATACTGTTTGCCCCTGGAATATCATCCGTGACCCACGGGTCCATACCTCTTTGTCACGCCGACATTTGCCGCCCCGGCCACATGCAGGCATCTAAGCAAGCCCGAGGTCAACTCCCGCAATGTGAGGTAGATGGCACCTCGTCGACCATGCATTTTCTAGGGGCAAAAACAATTTCAGGACCATCGGTGGTAATTTAGTGCTCGACTCCACTCCAGCTTAGTTGCAAACCAAAATTCGAGAATACCCAAGGTATGAAGTATTCCGACGTTTTTTTTGTCAGTGAATAGAACGTTGAGCGGAATTAATCGGCGGCCTCTCAGGTGAACCGGCCGGCGTTCATTTCAGGTGCCGGGGGAGCAGTTGTATAAAACCACACTCTGGGTCCGCTTTTGTTGCAATTCCCCTGCAACATGTGTGGTCTTACATCCGTTTTTCATCCAGACGGGGTCGATCGATCGTCCGTCAAGGATCTCGAAAATGAACTGGAAGCCTCGCTCGAAATAATAAAGCACCGAGGCCCAGACTCAAGAGGCACCTACATATCACCCGATGCTCGAGTTGGTCCGTGTCCGGTCCTTTTTATTCTTCGAGTTCTCACCTTAGGCATTTTACTTTAGGGTTGGGGCATGTTCGATTGTCAATCATCGACCTCTCCACCGGCCAGCAACCCATGTCCGACGAAGCGCGACTCATCCATTGTGTAGTCACCGGGGAAATTTACGATCATGAACGTATTCGTCGTGAACTCGAGAACGAAGGGCATTCTTTCAAATCCAAATCCGACTCGGAGCTTGTCGTGCAACTGTTCGTCCTGTGGATTATTTCATTGTTCACGGTCTGACTCTTTCTACAGGTACAAGCGGGACGGAATAAATCTCCTGTTCCACTTACGCGGGGAGTTTGCATTCGTTCTGTACGATGTCCAACGGCGGTTTCTCTTTGCGGCCCGAGATAGATTCGGAATCAAGCCGCTGTATTACACGGTATCGAACGGTCGTATTCTGTTCGCCAGCGAAATCAAAGCTTTCATGGGCCTTGGTTGGAAGGCACAGTGGACATTGATAGTATAGTACATAGTGGCGAGGTCGGAGATGAGCGGACGGTGTTCAAAGGCGTTCAAAAGTACCGAACGAGTCTGTCAAAATTCCGGAAGATCTGACGCCCTCCAGTTAGCTCCGGGGCATTTTGCGCTTTGCGGAGCTTCTGGCTACATTAGAACGAGCGATATTGGGACATGTCTTTCCCTTCGGCTACTGCTCCTTCCCCTGCCACTCTTGATTCAATATTTCCACCGTACGCAGCCTGCTGATCGAGTCCGTCCGGCTGCGCCTTCGCTCAGACGTGCCTTTGGCGGTGTACCTGAGTGGCGGAATTGATAGTGCCGCTATTGCAGGCATCGCCACGCATCTGCTCCGGGAAAGGACCCAAATGCGAAAGTAACTGCATTCACGTTGGCATATATCGTGAGTAGGAAAGACACATCCATACATATTTGTCTCACCAGTTTCAGAGGACGAAATAACGGATGAATCACCGATGCGGCGCGACTGCCAACCATCTTGGAGCTGAAATAAAACTCGTAAACGCAACTGAATCAGCACTGGTTGCTACCTTCGAGGAATCGATCTGGCACATAGAAATGCCCAACACGACGTTTCACAGCGCTGGCAAGATTCTTTGTCCAAGGCAGTCCGCAGTAACGGTTACAAGGTCTTGTTCCATTCATGCAGCCTCAACCTTTGATTTATCTTCAATCCAGGTCTTCTCTCCGGAGAAGGTTCTGATGAGATTCGGCGGTTACAGTTGGCTTCCACTGGACTACTTGCGAAGACCCGACCCCACCGCTGCTGGTCTGGGATCCCTTTGCCTTCTGACGCGGAACGCCTCAACATGCTGACCGATCTCGAACGTTCGCCTGGGTTTCCCCAATTCTCGACCCAGAATGTGACTCTGGGAGTCAAGGCTCATTAAAATCAGCTCGCACCATGTACTGACGACCTTGACTCCGTTCTATCGCCCAATGTTTGAGCGAGATGTCATTGCAATTACCGGAGCTCCCGAGATTGCGAGGTGCATCGTCGAAGGCATCGACCCCCGTGCTCGCCAAAACTCGATATCAGGCGTCTGGCACAGTCTCAACGTTTCCTTGGTATATACCTTGACTTTCATCGCATCACCCATCTTGACTGGACGTCCACAGTACGTGACACGAAAGCGTTCTTGGGAAGAATCATTTTGAATCAACTGGGTGATCGCGCCGACTTTGCAAACTCGATCGAGAGCCGGGTCGCGTTTCTGGATCATCACCTCGTTGAATACGTCAACACACTTCCGCCGTACGCGCTCTTTTGTTCTATCCTAGCGCATCTCGTTTCAACTGTCCAAACTCAGATCAGTGAAAATCATGCCAATCGCGGGCAAGGAGCCTGGCACATGGTCCTTCAACGAGAAATGGATCCTCCGCCAGGCGGTGAAGCCTTTCGTCACGGAGGAGATGTACCTCCGCAAGAAGATGGCGTTCAATCCGCCTCCCCGTCCGGCCGGCGCGACCGGTCCCGTCCCTCTTCAATTACACCTCAGCGAGCGCATCACTCAGCAAAATGTTGAGCGGCTGGGATTTTTGACTGGCCGTACATTCGAGATACTCTGGCGGACTACGTGGAATCGCCCGGTTTCCCTGCGCACGGCGCGATTGATCAGAGGGCGAGAATCCTTCTTGGCGTCCTTAGCTTCATTGTTTTGCGAGAACGTTTCAATGTACCGACTCTCAGATTGTAGAGATTAATTGATATTCAGATGCCGTTTTAATAGTCTTCGGAAAATGCGGATTAACCGTTCATCAAACAAATGCCTCTTCGGCGGCAAAAACTCTGCCGCGATTTTTCTCTCATTCAAAATAGGCTTCAATTCCCCTTTCACACTATTGTCCTCGATCACTGAGGCCTGCGAACATCGCCGGAACGGAGCCAAAATCTTTCCTCCGCCTGCCATCTGTATGGACACAGTGAATTCGAGTCTTAACAATAATAATCTGCATTAGCAGATCCTAGAATGCATCCTAAACGGTCTTGAAAATTTCCCTCAAGAACCCCATGCAGCTGAACCACTGACCTACCAGTTGATTCTCGCAGTTGACCGTACTTACTGCTGCCCACGGCGCAGCCAATTCTATTTCCATCAGGCCGGAGGGTCACGCAATCGCACGGAAGATTCTCGACATATAAAAAGCCCGTAGTGTCTGTCTTTCAGGCGGAAGGAATAGTTTGCCCATTTCCCTCCGAGTCGTCCTCAAATTACTGGACTTGCAATATCCTTTGATGATTTTTCACATCACTTCTGTCCGCTTCTGGGATACTCTAGTCACTTCAACTCTATGGAATATCACTATGCTAGCACCGCTATTGGTTCAATCTTGCGCCATGACGGTGATTTACTGGATAAATCAATGCCCGCCCTCGGTTCCTTCATTTTTGATGGGAAACCCTGCACAATATTCTGCCTGCTGACAACCTTTGGGTGGCTTTTTTTTTGTTCTGCACTTATGTATTCTCTCGCAATCAGATTGGATTTTCAGGTCGAGCTTGGGTCGAGCTCCAGTGTCTTTTTTGTTACATTTATATTGTTGACCAGTAATAATTTACGTAACTGACATTCATGGCTTCATTTTCTTGAAGGATACCGGAACCAAGCGACGGTCCATCTTGTATAAATTTATTATTCAAGTTGGTCAATTGTGAGAAGAATCACGTGACGAATGTCGCGTCTGGTTTGAAACCAAACACAAATACACAACGGCTGAGCTGGAGTACACGCCGGACAAAATACAACATACAATGGCTACATATACAAATGAGTCTCCGCTTGTACAATGAACAGAAGGCCGACCGGGACGCTCGCATCGTCCAATCCCATTCGTCGTGATCTCCGATGGGGAAACACGGACTCGGAGTTGGTTTGTCATGGGCGGCGACAAACTCATTAAACCCCACTCGCACAATCCCCCCTCAATTCCGCTGCCCCGTCGCTGTCGTCTGGGTCTTCGTCGTAATGAGCACTGCGCTCGGATTCATAGCGGCGAAATCAATGCCGTTTATTCCAGGGTCTGTCGTGGTTTCGGCGGGTAGACGTGGGTACCACACCGGGATTCATCCGACCATTTCGGTCGACCAGGATGACGGGAACCACCCACCGCCCGTCCCCGTCGCTGTCCGCGTAATACAGCCCGCTTTCGCAGTCGTCGTTGTCATCCGTCTCGACGATGATTGGCCAGAGGACGAGTATGGCGAGCGTACCCCCGAGGAAAAGGAAGGCGCAGAAGGATACGATGACGAGGGATTCGAAGCTGAGGAGCAGGCTCGCAGCGGCGGCGATGGTGTCGAGTGTACGCTGGGCTGTTAAGCGTAGGTAGGTGTCGACCGCTATCAATGATGCTCCGACGTGTGCGAGCCACTGGTGAATGAGGGCATAGACAGCCTCGAGAACGCCGCAGGACATCCTGAATGACGAGGGCAGGGGCAGAAACGGCCAGGCAAAAGACGCCCACGAGATGACTGAGTCTTTATAACGGTTGCGATATACGGAACATGACCATGACATGATTATATACCGCTGGGTCCCGGTGACTCACCTATATCCGGATCTAATATCTGTTGCCGAGAAAGACCGATTGGGTCTCCTTAGCTTGAGGAGGGCTGAAACGATCTGTTGTAGTACAGGACGTGGCACGACGGAGAAGTAGAAGCTTAAGCACATAGACGCGAAGCACCGCAGTATCTCCGTGGAAGAAACCCCGAGAAAGACTAAAAGAACAGCTGGCTGTTTCTGAGCTGTTCACTTTCGTTGACAACCACAAATGCCGCGATCGAGAAATCCCGCCCACAGAATCAATGCCGCGATCACGGCCATCATCCTGCAATAGGTTGAATTTGGCAACCTCCGCGTTTCAATTGGTACTGGCACCACTTTTTGACCGAGATCCCCGAGAAGATTCGACCTTTGTGTAGCTCTTCGAAAAAAATTTGGATGTATATTGGAGGACTCGGTTTGCATGACTATATCTTCATCGAACAATAACCTGGACTGCCCGCTGATAACTGTCAGTGGAGGACTATGGTGTCATTGGCGTCATTCTCTATTAGAAATAGGGAGGGAATGAATGGTGACGTGAGAGCTTGATCCTCCGTCCGGCTGCAAACCATTGCTATCCGTCAATCATTAGGGACTTTCAGAGTAGCCCATTTCGAGCCCATTTCGACTCCATTTCGAGCTCATTTCGTTCTCATTTCAACCCACATTTCGGTGACTGATGTGACCAAACTCGCTTGTATTTCCCTGACAACACCCATCACTTCCGCATATCGTCCCCCATCCCCGACCACACTGCGCCGCCCATTCCCGCCGCCTCAAAATTTACCATTGGCGACATCTTTTTGTTTCGCTAGATGATTGAGATCCCCGAGTATGCAGTGCACATAATCATTGAAAAAAGCCACGATTCACATGGTTAGTTGTGGAGGGATATATTGGAGCTCACCGTTGTGGGTGATGGGGGCAGCGGTGAGGGCATCGCCAGATGACGAGCAAGCGTCCAGCGAATGAGAATCAACTTTGATTGTGATGGCGAAATGAGATTTCGCTTATTTCGGGCTTTGCCGGTCACGCTTGCCAGCGAAATGAGAAAACGAAATGAGATCGAAATGAAGTCGAAATGGGCTACTCTGAAAGACCCTATTGCGGTAACATGATCATTCAAGTTCCGCGGCCTCGTACCGAATCAAGTGGTTGGGGTTGGGTTGGGGTTTCATGATTTAGCTTCCTGAAGTTGAATGATTTGTTCACGGACACGAGGATATGCAACCACTTCGGATTGTCTCGAAGTAGAGATAAAGGAGTGAATATTGTTTTCAGTACTGTACTATACAATAAGCCCTCTCTTGGAGCGCTGTAAGCTACTTATACGATGCGGTAGTCTAATACAGGACAGTCTCTCTGGGAGTACTGTAATGTCCGTGGATAAATACGCTATAAATAAGATAGCTACTGTCGCTCCTCAGAAAGATTGAAACGATTTACGCTTTCAGACCCGCTTGCGGATCATCATCATCGCGTCTACCGGGACGACCGACATGTCGCCAATAGCCATGTTCGGAGGTCGCGTGCCGAACGGCTGGATCTCGTAGTCGAGCAGCAGCTGCACGAGGATCATCTTGACGTTGTTGGCAGCGAAGAACCGGCCGGGACTACAATGCCATCGCGTGAGAACTATAATACGACACGGTATATGGGAGTAGCCCACCATGCATGAAGGCCGTGCGAGAAGGGGAGCCAGTGGGGGGACGTGGTGACGAGGTCCTCGTTCACGCGCGGCTTCCCAGTGGCGAGCGCCTCCTCCCGCGGGCGAGAGAACCGGAAGGGATCGTATACCGTCGGGTCTTCTCCGGGTCGAAGTGGATGCCGTCCATGGACACGCCGATGGTGGAGTTCTTCGCGACAGCGAGGCCGTTGGGCAACGTAAAGCCGTCGACTTTGACACGCCGGGCGAGGGCGTTCCCGCCGATCGCGGATACACGGGCGCTCTCGCGGATGGCGCTGTCCAGGCGATGCAGCTTCGCAAGGGCCGCCTTGGACCACTCGCCGTGTTCCTGGAACACCTCCTGCGCTTCCTCGCGGAGAGCTGCAATGACGTTCTCGACGTCAGGTGCGCTCCAGATGTCTAGCACCGCGTTGACGACCTGTTAATCGGTAAGTTTGGCAGCCCAGAAAAAGAAGCTAGAATCCGACCATGATGGAGGTGGTGGTGATGCCGCCAAAGTTGAGCAAGACAATGCGATAGGCCAGATGATGGACGGAGGTTTCGTGGTAGGTATCCCGCTTGAACGACTCGCGGCACATCCAGGTTATGAAATCGTTCTGAAAGATGACCAAAATATAAATAACATTAAAGATGAGCTCGTTGATACATACCGGTTCCTCCCAGGGATATGTTGAGTCGACTTCCTTTGCCCTCATGTCCGTGATCCGTTGCGCGACGAGAGGCTCCAAGTGCTTCATCGCGATGCCGGAATGACGACGATTGGGCATGGTAGCAAACCAGGAAATTGCTCTGGAGGTTGAAAAAAAAACCTTGAATCAACCAACCGTCGAATAGTAAAGTAACCACAAATACTCACCCTCGCATGAATTTGGGGAAGAGGTGGAGGATATAGCCGCTGACGGATACAGCCCGTGCAAAGTCGCTCGCAGACATCACGTATTCCATGTTGTTACCTAAATATTCTGGTGAGCTGCGGTCATATGTGAACCAACCGTGGACTCACATAACTCTTTGCCAACGAAGACGCGGCTCGTGGACTCGGCCGACAGTGCGAGTCAGGGTGTCAAACACCCCGACCTTTCGCCATTGACCATCCCCACCGAAAAGTGACTCGAGGGATTCATTGACCTCGTCGATCAGCTCGGCGTTCATGGTGCCCGTAGTGCGCGTGAGTTCACGCTTGATAAGCAGGTCGATCATGTCGTTGGCAAGAATCTCCGGGTGTCCCACAGTGTATTTGAACTGGACTGAAAGGTTGCTGTATTAGATGGGTTGAAGCCGGCTCAACTAGGGCACAAACCATTATCGTATGTGCAGTCCTTGGCGTTGAGGACCTCGTCGGGGATAGCGGCAATCCACGGGCCCATGCTAGGGGGGACGACAATTTGCGGACCTCGGGTCCAGGTGGGTACAACATAGATAAGTCCAGCCTTGGAGTACTGATGAAAAGCGGTCAAAATTGATTCAGGAGGGGAACCGCGCAGCTCACTTTACGATACCCTTCGGTATAGAGCGCTGCCGACTCCACGAATCCCCGGACGTTGGCTCGGATGGAGGACAAGGCCTCGTCGCGCTTGCCCATCCAGGGCAGACCGGCGGGGACGCTAGCATGCTCTTTGCTAGCTTTCAAGGTTGCGACGATAAAGAGGAATAAAAAAAGGAGTGTGAGAGGTGCTAAGACCCCAAGTAAGACGAGAGACGCGTTGGGAAGGAATGACGATTGGAAGTAGCTCGCAGTAGACTGGACGTATTTCGCAGTGGACTGGAGGTAGCTCGCAGTGGGCCGGAAGGAGTGTAAAGAGGACCGCAAGTAATGGGCCCATGAGTATTGGAAGTGCTCCCACTTGAGGACAAACTTCAGATAGAATATGTGAAGCTTGAGATAGAATATGTGACGAACGACGTCGTCTGAAAGGAGTGAAGAAGGTCCAAGGACAGCAGCAAAAAAGAGTGGAGCCTGATAAGGCAAAGAAGATTTGAAGCTGTCTAGCATGGTGAAGGAACGAAGGTGAAGGTGAATCGGTCAACCGATACCGTTTCATGCACTGTCGTGCGGTATTTAAACCCCAGATGTATTCCCCAAAGAGAAAGCAGCCTCCCTCACCCAGATTAATACCATCAGTCAAAGTGGAGACAAGAGATGGTAGGCTTGTAAATTGACGGTCTCAAAGTGTAGGAGGTCGAGCTTGACGACATGTTGGAAGCGATGTCCTTGAACTCTGATGTGATCACCAATAAATAAATATACCAACGAGGTGATTCTTGAACTTGCCGGTCATCATCTCTGTTTCGAAGGTATTTGGCACCAATGGATTCTACGGGAAACCCGTGGGGAAAAGGATCATGGCGGAATTTCAGGAAGCGTAACTCTAGCATAATCGGAGCCCTCATGTCGGCGTCCGTTGAAATTCTTGAGGCCCAAACGGTGTAATCCTGCAGCCTGCGACATTTTCTCCCAGGGAGTTCTCCGCCCAAAAGACCAGGTTAGCGGCTCGGCGATAACTACAGGGGACAAAAGACCATCAGGACAGCTACGACAGTGTCAGCGACTGAGCGAACATGAAAGCCTAGTGTGGGGGTGTGGGTGTACCAATGGGGCGAGCTGACAGCCTCGGAGAAATTACTTCTCAAGGTGTTGGCGTGCAAATTTTCATCCAGTAGCAACACAGCTTGCTTTAGAGAGATGTGGTGGTCGAGTGGTGGACGCGATGAGGTTGACACAGCCACATGTCGTCATCTACTCCCACGCTCCGGACCAAATCTGTGATCTTCAGCAACCCGAATGCAGGTCTAAAATTCACAATTCAACCGTTGCGTCAATGTTGCGCCCCGATCTTACGTATGCGCTGACTGGTGCTCGGTCAGCATAACAACGGCTTGGGCCCAACTTTGAAGATGGGTTCTCAAAATTCTCAACCTCTCGTCCCCGAGCAGCGAGAGGTAGCAGGCCTGCACAGAGTCAAGCGCTCAAGGAATTAATCTGCACGCTACATCAGCGCTACATTATTTGACACTCTGATACGCGTTATTGAAACCTCCGCTCCATTTTCTTTAGCGATTGTTCAATCGTATCATTGATTGCTCGATATTATACCTCCATGGCCACGGTTGCCCTGATTCGGGTTGGAAACAATGCGAGGTGAAACACTGGCGGAGATGCCGCGTCAAAGTGTGTTACTCCAATCTGACATACAGAGTTCGTGTCTGTGGTCCCAATTCCGAGTTTATTATTCACCACCTTGTATTAGCAAATGGCCACTGTGCCCGGTTGGCAGTCGCTGATAGTATTTGACTCTTCTCGGACTCAAACTCACAGGGATATTTTTTCCACGTTGGAGAGCTAACCGGGAAAATAAAGCGACAATACGTGCCGGACAAAACGACTTCATTGAGCTCGGAACTGAGAGCGTCCGGGCACCGAAATCAAGCGTAGAACTTAGCGGGATGCGAAACACAAAGCGGCCTCATTTCAAGTGAGGTTAGGATATTCTGTATCTCTTCGAGGTCTCTGGACTACTTTAAACCCAGACCTGTTTATCTAACTCTTTATAAATTATCGCTGTCTGTCCGAACTCCGCCGCTCAACCATTCTCTCATGTCACGTACACAGGGGCATGCCCCACCGTTTAAAATCCATAAGCTTCAGACACTTATCAATAGGTCATCAGAGTAACTTTTAATGGGTCGTTTCTGGACTCGTTTCTGGAGTCGTTTCTCGAATTATGAAAAAGAATTAAGTGTGGGAAAACCGAGAAACGCCTCAGAAACGCCTTTGGAGGAGTTTCTGCAAGTCGTTTCTACACCAAAATAAATACGAAGTCGTTTCTCCCCACGTTATGATGCCAACAATTTCGAGAAACGACTCTAGAAACGACTTCAGAAACGACCCTAGAAACGACCCCAGAAACGTCGAAACGACTTACTCTGACTGACCTAATGGCAGGTTGCTCGCCGGTTGCTCGCTTATTGATGGCTCGGATAAATTGCCGCGTGTTTCCCTCGTGTGCATGTGTAATGCACATTGATGTATTCAACCTGCGTAGCGGCATTCTTTTTGAATATCACATCTTATTTAGGGGCAGACTCAGAAATACACAAGGAATGTTGGCCACACATAGAACAGAATACCAGACTCTCTGTAAACATTTTTTACAGCAGTTCTATATTTTTGCAGCCTTCGCGACCTTGTGCTATCTAACAACTTGCAGTGAACAATTTTCCAGAGAGAATTCAGTGGAGACAACATATGCACCAGGGTGAGTCATACTTGTGCTATTCTATGAAGGTTTTTCGAAACAAAATTCAACATAATATATCAGCTTGACCGGATCTCTTTTCTGGAACATGCAAGTTGTAATACACCGCATCCCAGCACTCTCGATGAGTCACCATTTTGAGGTTGTGAATCTCAGGCACCAAATGGTAGTCTGTAAACACTGACTGAGATGGTTTGACCTATGTTCCTTCTCGCACCATACCGTTAGTTCCTCCTCAAAGACTACTGACATTTGGTACAGGAATTTCACCTGTATCCCTCTGAAATATTATACTTTTCAGGATACTGGCTGTGTTGCAAGGAGCCAAAAAGAGATTCTAAGCTCCATAGATCGCACTGTGAATATTTGCTGTGTATCTAACAATACATCCGAAAGGAACTCAACAATGCAGACAGAAATATGTATAGAGTTCAGTAATTTTTGGAGGTGTAGCAAACATTCATTGTGTACTTCTGAGTCTACCAGCGAATGAAAGGTAATATTTTAAAAAGAATGCTGCTACCCAGGTTCGAACCCACTACACATCAATGTTCATTACATGAGGGAAACACGAGGCAATTCTCCGAGCGCCATCAATAAGCGAGCAAACCGCCGTTCATAAGCGGCTGCGGCTAAGCGGTGGGATGCCGCTGTGGTAATCCCCTTATAACTTCTCCTTCACGCAGGCTTGGGTCATGAGGCGGGTTTATTTTCAGATTAGCATATTAGCTCAGCGAATATGAGCCTTTCAAAGTTAAAATTTGCCCCCAGCGAAAGAGCAGCCGCTTGCACTGCTTCGAGATATGCTGCATTCCCACCTTTTCGCTTTTCTGGCCTGGTCTCAGAACGCCTGTCGATCAAGTTTTCCGAAATGATGACAGACTCGGTCGGGAACAATGCCCGGTATTTCGGCGCGGAGAGATACGTGAAAGTGTCCGAGAAGGGGTGTATTAAATAAACCGTTAAAGCGGAGTCAATTGGCCGGCCAGACACGAAGATTGGCTTACCTTAATAATTGAAGTTCCTTAGAGTATCTTTTGAACCACAACAGTCGGCGACCTTGAAGCAGGGCTTCATTAAGTTCCCCGTCGCTTTCTTCTAGCTTCCTGACAAGCATATTGTTCTAGAACGTACAATGGTGACTTGATGAGAACCTGCCCACCACTTAGTCCCCGCTCAGCTGAATTACACTTCATCTCTCCCTCTTTGCGGAATCGTTTGTTCGAATACGGCTTTTAAATCTCCAGGCAAACCACCAGCTAGCGAACCAAGACTTTAGTTCGCAGGTCTGCTTCCAAGATCTACACTGGGAGCCATGCCGAGAGTAATCCTCACTGATGCCCGACAGGTGGTCAAATTAACTGATGGCCACCATTTCGCCTGTCAGCGGTGTAACGGAAGAGGAAGCTGGGTCGCATAAGCGGCCCGGCAGTTGCTTGTAAATCCAAATGTCCACGTCCCACAGATTCTTCCCACCTTCCCTGGCACTTCTCCCTCCACAGAATGACTCTCACTAGCAAAGACCGACCACTGAGTGGTGTTCTAGATCTCAAAGCGTCGCCGGAGCAGTGTGGTTTCTATGGACAGAACGGGGTGGGCATTCCGAATTCAATCTTCCTCGACATACGAAACCTAACTTCACCAGTTCCTGATTTTGGAGTGTCCCTCCCATGAGTTTGCACAAAACATGGCTCAATGGACGGACGAAGTAAAGGTACCGAATAATACTTGTTCTGACATTAAACAATAATATCGAATACCAGAACCTCCCGCATAAATCAAACGCCTGGTTGCACTACGAGGAGTTCGGTGCCAACGGCCACCGCGCGCTCAGCACCACCGAGAATTTTGCTGACCATCACACCGGGTTTGGCAGGCTATTCCGTGGGGATCCGCTGCTAAGCTTGCTCCGCACGCTCCTCGGAGAGGAAATGATCCTGTTCAAAGAGAAGATTAATTACAAGGTACATATATTTCCGTCTCCATCCGTCAATAATCGTATTCCAAGACTCCGCAATCTGGTGGCTTCAAAGCGCACGTCAGTGAACCGTGCTCAATCTTAATTCGAATCCTAATTGGCCCGTAAACAACAGACCGATGCTCCTTCCTGTGTGTTCTTAATTCCCTACCGACCTGCATATCTCATACATGTATTGCAGATGCAACTGTGCCCAACATCGGACGCGTCGTCGGTGCGGAACCTCCACGACAAATTCCTCGTTTATCCATAACAATCGTACTATCACCTAGCCGTCATGATAGCAGTCGATCCCCAAACTGACGAAAACGGATGTCTAGAGGTAATTCAAGTGAATGCGGAATACAACATACTCTAACCACTTGATAAAAGGTCGTCGCAGGCTCCCACGAGATCGACATTCCCGTCGGGATCGACCATTGTCTAGATGAGTCTTGGAGTAA
Source organism: Mycena leptocephala (assembly GCA_029378395.1). Taxonomy (NCBI): domain Eukaryota; kingdom Fungi; phylum Basidiomycota; class Agaricomycetes; order Agaricales; family Mycenaceae; genus Mycena; species Mycena leptocephala. The sequence continues at coordinate 9,365 of JARJLF010003075.1, read as the reverse complement.
CAACCAGACTTGGGTTTTACGACTCTAGTTTTCTGTTTCACTACAGTGCACTCACATGCCCGTGTCAATTAGACTCCCTTGCACCTTCAACGCGGGCAATTCGTCATATTCGACTCCCACCTCGCCCACCGTTCCGGACCGAATGACACGAAAAGTGGACGCGCCGCGATTGTGAGTTGCCTTTCAATCGGCGTTGTCGATTAATTTCTTGTATTTCAGTTCGCGACCTACAATGCTCTCGCTGGCGCCGGGGACAAGCGTGCGGCATATTATGCTGATCGGTGCGCCTTTTTGGAGTCATGTCGCTCTTGATGATTTCACGCTAAAATTCATGTCTTCCAGCCGCAAGTTGTGGCCGGCCACCGGCGATCGTGAGCCGGACGAAGAATATGCCGTCGGTGCAAATATATTTGGGTGAGTGGGGACCTCAAATATGGTTTACTGGTTACGCAAACCTCGAAAGCTTCGCGACTCCGATGCTGACGGTCGATTCCGAGAGGTACAAAAGCATGGGCTTGTAGGGAGAGATAGGACGTGCTGCGATTCTGGACGGGATGGAAGTATGTACAGATGGAATGCATAGTGTCGCATGGAGCAGTATCAAGCACACAATCGAGAAGCCGATTCGAATCAAATTTCGAGTCAGTTCCAACTACAAGAAACTATGAGCAATTGCCAAGGAAAAAATTGATCTCCAACGTTGAGTTGCTGATCATTTATAGTCCAACGGCGCGAAACAGTCGCCCACGTCCGTGAAAGGCCTTCCCCGCGCGAGGGCATCTTTTACAAAGTCCCGGAAGCCACGCGGAACGAAAGGGCGCCACTCTGAACGCTTGTCCCACCTCTGCCACTTTACGAAACGCGCGACGCTCGCACTCGTAAGGTGGGGAAACGTTGCGGAGAGGGGATCCATGAGCATCTCGAGCTGAAGTTGAAGGTCCCACATGAACGGCCGTGCATCCGCAGCCACAGTCGCGCCGAAGTCGAGACGCAGTTCGCGGAGAGGAGGGGAAGGGGAGGCAGGCCACTTGTTGCATAGCGCATGGATAGCCTGGAGTGATGTTAGTCATGGTTCAAATATATATAAAGGCGTGACCGACATCGCGGAAAAGCTTGTGGAGGATATGACGGGGACGGTGGAGAAGTTGGGGTGATCGTACACCAGCACGAGGACCTCAAGGTTTTTGAGTTTTTGAGAACGGGGAAAACGAAGTAGACATGCTCAGGGACGTGGAGTTCTGTGATGGATGTCGCGGATTGCATGAGAGAAGCGACATCTTTTACGGTGAGCTGAGGAAGAGTGGGATGCTGCCTGCGATCGCTGCCGTCGAAGTCCCGGGCCTCTACACCCCTAGCGACACGCTGCGCAGAGAGCGGTTGGAGAAGAACGGGAGGAACGATGATGGAATGTGGATCGTGTGGACATGCGGAAGGGCCGTCGGAGACAAGGTGGGAATGGGGCCTCCTCCCAACTGGAGAACGATACCGGCGATGGTGAGCTCTCTAATGGAAGGGGACTTCGAGAGAAATTTGAACAAAGCCGGGAGGTCTTCGACGTCGTGCAGCTCGAGGACGCGAAGGGCAGGGTGCTGCCGCTTCATGAAAAAGTAGCCGAATTGCCAACTGTCTGTCCTGAATATTTCAAGGTCCCGCAGCCGGATCGTGGCTGGGGAGAGTGATTGCGATACAGACGATGCCCCGAAGAATTCGACGACGCGTAACCTAAGCGAATCAAGCCCTAGGAGCTGCGCTTTGGTGAGTTCTCCCTCCAGTGTGCAAGAACGAATGCACAATGTCTTTAGGGTCTTGTTCAATTTGGAAATCGTGGTGATGAGGGACTTTGTGATCGGAGTGGAATCGATTCGGAGAGATTCAACATTGGGCATCAAGCGAACTGCTCGAGAATTCCTCTCGAGAAAAGCCTCTGCCCACGAAATCTGATCGGACGTGGCAACCAATCCTTGAATAGGCATTCCCGGACGAATGGAGCGATGTCGACTGCAAATTGAACGTCCGATCCGATGGACTGGCTATTACCATTTGACTCTGTGCTTTTCAGTAGCAATTGACAGAAGTGGTTGTAGCCTGGGCTGACATCGCGCCCAGAGAATTCGATGGACCGGTAGATTCGAGAGATAGACACAGCACAAAAGAAACGACACACGAGTGCAAGGTTAGAGAGAACTCGCTTGCAATCGGCGTGACTGGCCACTTCTGAGGGTTCGAAGTACTTGTAAATTTCAAGATACACTTCGTGGGGTATTGGCGAGAGTACACGCGAGCCGGTCCGTCTGCTGGGAGCTGCGGCGATTAGTCGACATTGGAGAAGAGAGCACAGCGACATACTAGTCCATTCAAACGCGCCCATCGAGGAAGACCGAGCGAAGAATCGAGAAGGAGAACAAAAAGTGAAGCGAAATGAAATTGGCGTGTCGCGTGGTATGGATGCACGTGATCAAATGCCTTTTTTGGATAGACTCATTGACTCGCTGTCACTGTCACTGTCACACCCTCTGCGTCACTAACTCAGCTTTGCCCAAAACGTTCACCAACTCTGCATCGAGCGCTTCATGGCTGGAAACCAACAAGGGTGTTCATTTTTGACCCTCCGAGTCAACGCCAGCCATTCACGTCACATTGTCAACCGTCACGGTTACTGTACACCCAATACCCCAAGTTTTTCTGACAGCGTTCGCAGGCGTTCGCCGGGACTGTGACCACTATTCTAGTACTATTTACAGCAGTCTATCTCAACGGCTTCCCAGGATCGAATCCAGGAAAACCGGTCTCTGTCGCCACCAGTCACGTCTGGGTATGCCCGGTATCTACAGCTTTTGAATGTAACCAATTCACTAGGCGCAGCTTCTAACCCCGGCGCCCCTGGCGGTTCCTAGTAGTCGACCCGAATATGGCCTTTTACCGCTCCTTTGCTGTCTCAAGCGCCTCCGTTCGGTAAGCGCGACTGCGAATCACTGTGCTTTCAAATCCCGTTTGATCCCGCCGCTGGTTGCTGTTCCGCTTTATAACTAGATGGGGTGCAGCGTCCGCCCTCGGGTCTCACAATCAGTTTTGCCAGTCATGACTGTGCAGCGTGACTCCTCGGCGCGCAAGAACTTCAGCGTTTTCCAGAGTCGAGATATCCACATTCTGGATCAGCGATGGTATGCAAGTTGTCTGACGCCCGACCCCCGCCGTGTCCAATGAAGTCAAGTCTGCCAAGTCTGCCATTTCCGGTGGTCTTCATGATACGATCAGATGCTGGTCATCGCCCGTTTCGGGACCAACATACGTACGTCTGGCTCTCCTGGCAGCTGGTTTGACTATCTCAGTTTTCTCTTTGCTAGGGATAATTATCTTCAAACGCCAATCCAACCGCCGCTGCCATTATTGACAAGGCCTCTTAAGACATTCTGTCTGACAGATAACCGATTAGATGGTGATACACAGCTTTGTGACGGGATTTACTTAGGATTTACCGTACGATGATTGGCGACTCTTTCAAGCAACTTCTAGAAATCTGCCGGTTCCGGTCAAGTCCGGGCGTCTACAATCTCTGGCAGTCCTGCGTTTTGTCTCCGGTCACGACCAGTCATACTGCTGGTATGGTGACTGTGTATCTGTCATAATGATATGGTTTCCATATTCGGCCAGTGGGCGCGTAGTCTCAAGGACCTTTAAAGGCCACCGAGTCGAAACGGAAAAATTCATTACAATCCATATTACGCCCTCTCGATTCATTTTACGCCCTCTCTGAACGACTATCATGTCCCGACACTCCTCACGACCCGCAGCACCAATCATCACCCTCTATGACCTGAAATCTGCCAGCCCTCAGCCATGGGCACCCAATATCTGGAGGATTCGGTATGTCCCTCGCCGACGAGTCTGAACGATCACTGACTTTCCATTAGGTTTATTCTCAATTTCAAACGGCTACGATACCGAACTGTGTGGGTCGAGTTTCCCGACGTCGAAGCCACACTACGTGCCATCGGCGCCCCAGCGAGTGCCATGCGCAGTGATGGCCGTCCAATATATACCCTCCCCGTCGTCGTCGACCCCACACGCAACCCGAAGGCGCCCCAGATTTTGTCAAACCCCAATAATATCGCCGAATATTTAGAAGCGGCATACCCCGCCCGCCCCGTCTTCCCCGAGGGGACCCGCGCGCTTCAGACCCTCTTTGTCCACTACATCCAAGAAATCTTCGTTAAACCGCTCCTCCCCATCATGGTCCCATTGAGCCATCAAAGCCTCCCTGAGCGCAGTCAGTCGCACTTCCGTGGCGTCCCAGGGTATCCCGGCGCCGGCATGGGTAGCCCGCAGTCGTTCCAGATGCTCCCGCCTGGGCCGCAGCGTGAACAGGCCTGGCTCGCGGTGAAGGAACAGTTTGACTTCCTTTCCGTCATCCTAGATAAGAATGTCGGAGACGGAGACGGCATTGTCGCATGTGGGCATGAAGTCAGCTATGCCGACTTCGCGCTCTGCTCGGTGTTGATCTGGATCCAGCGGATGGCTGCGCAGGATGGCTGGGCGCGGATCAGAGAATGGAACGGAGGGCGGTGGGTCCGTTTGTGGGAACGATGCAAGATGTATATGGACGAGTACTGATATAATAACCCACTGAAGGCGAACAGTGTATTTTCTCCCATGGACTTTGAATGTAGAAACAGTGCTAGACGTATCGGAAATAATACTATAGTTGTATCTATCGAATCCCCTTTTGTAAAGACTCCCCTGCTCAATTATAACGAATGTAGACGAAGGACCAGAGTGATCAACTTAAGGGTACGGAGAAGCAGTGATCAGCCATAAATTCAGAGCTTCAATTATTATCGGGTCCCCGTAATAGTAATGTATTTCATATACCGCCTCATGAATTTTCTGCCACTGTGAAGATACACGGACAATTGTCCCAAAATATACGCATATCCCGTAACCAACAACGAGTTTTCACCATCGCGTTATGACTCGGAATACGTGATAGCTGGTAAATTGTAGGTCCTGCAGTCGGCTTAGTTGCTCAGTGATACCTGATGCAAGAGAAACCGTGTACAACAACGATTATTATTTAGGATGCACTGAGATCTCTCTCTTTATAAAACGACACCTGGTGTCCGTCGGAAGCCTTCCCAGCGCTACGTTTCTGTACCTTTGAATCAGGAACTCCTAAAGCGCCTGGGAAGCGCCTGCTGACATTTCCGGTATCACATATATGTTTCCTTGTTCGGGATTAGCGGTTTATCCGCTGGCTTTGGGTTATTTAACCGAAGTACTGCGGCGCTTCGCTCTTGTGAGTGGCGGCGGACCGCACTTGGCCCAGAAGGAGAGTTGGAAATTACAATACCGGGACAGAAAACCCCGGAAGAGTCATTTTGACTGCCGCTGCATATACCCCGCGAAACCTGAAAAAAAAGTACAATTGGCGTCTCATGCTCCACAGTCACTAGCCGAAAAGTATGAGGGTACACATCCGATTTGGGGCGGCAGCAACTGCGGTGGTCACCAAACAGCACCCACACACGAAACATGACCGGAAAGCGTCGTGACGTGAGCCACGGCGGGATTAATTGCTGTCTGAGGCCAAATATCGTCCGCAAGGTATCGAAAAATATGCCCCGAATTGTGGACTGCTGTATACTGTAAAGGACAGCCAATGGAAGAAAATCTGACATTCTCGAAGCGTGCATGACCACTGACGATCACTGACTCAACATGACAAATAATGACTGGATGCCGTGGATTCCCTGCTGAGATGGACAAGATATGGACGTCTACGCAGTCAAGTAAAGCGTCTTTACCTACCGGCCAATGTATCACGAATTAAGAATCTGGATGAGCGACATCCAACCGTGTTCAGGTTGAACAATCATCTTCAAGACTTCAATTAACGATAGGCAGAAAATATGACTCGCATCGCTCGAGTTGATATATCCACGGCAAACTCATCTGCCGGTGACGGCTTCGGCGGTTTGCGTCCTTAACAGCCTACCGAAGGTGCCTTAAACAAGGTGAGGTGATATCACCAGATCACCACTTGCATCCGGATCAAGTTCGAGTTCGTCAGCGATCTCCGACATCTTATATAGCAATTGACTCGATTTGCCAGTGTTCATAAACTAAAATTATATATCGAATCGATTGAAAGGTGTGCAAAATGAGAATTTGGACTGAACGGTGTAGATGAAGGGATCATTTATCTACTTGTTCAGCTGAATGTTAGATTGATTTCACTGAGGTCGGAGAAGTCAAACCAGTGCATCAGTTATTTTAACACAGTTTATCAATTTGACCGTGGGAGCTATGGAATTCGCAATAGCCTTCAGCCTCCAATATAACTTACGCCGGCCCATTGACTAGGGTTGCTGTGAGTGCGAGATATGAGATTTCGGATGCTTCTTTTAGGACAATCCCGTAAAGAAAGTTGCTGTAAAGATATATACAACAATGAAATGAAGAGTTAGAATGGAATGGAGAACTCCTCGCCGAGGAAGTACCTACCACCGGGTTGAGATGATCGAGTTTGACTCTAAATGATGCAAGACGACTTTGGCCGGGATTGAGTGCCATAAGCCGCGGGGATCGGCTCCCAGTATTAAATCGTCTCACAACCTCAAGTGAGTCTCTGAAGGGACTCGCCTTGAATTCAACCTTGTCCGTTGTCAGCCGGCTATGTCCGGCATCACTATGTGACCACTTGTGTGACGGCGTCAAAAGTTGTTCTTCCGCCAAACCACGTCGCATACCCATTACTAGATGACCGAAAACCCCAGAAAGCACAGATATTCTCAGCTAAATCCCGCCAATTTGGCACTTGATGACGCACTGGCACTCAAATCAGTGTTCATCGATCTAATTCAAAGTGAGCCCGAGTCCAGACGGCAAACGACGGCGTGGCTTTATTATTGAATGCCCATTTCCAGGCCACCACGCATACTATGTCTCGACCTCCCGGAGTCTCTACGGTGGCAGCCTGAACATCCCCCACTTGCGATTTGCGGCGGACGGAGAGCGAAACAACGGCGTTCTCGTAGATCTTGATTATCCACGCCATGCGGATCCACATCTTTGGGCCACCAAGAGCGGCAGGATGACGATGAAGGACTCTGATTCCGACTTTTTAGATCTTTATGGCGGGAGGACGGAAGGGCCGTCGCCAGATGCACCATTCTCTGAGCTCATCCACTATAATTCGGATCTAAGGTACCTCGTATGCATGCTGTGCTTCGTCGCTTTCGCTGGTGGATCCCATGGCAGCTTAGACCCCGACATTCTCGTCTGGTGGGATCCATGCCCATTTAAGCCACAATTTTCGTCCATGTCCGATACGTGGTTTCGGCCCCTGTGGCGGCTTGTGGGCGACGAGTATTTTCTGAAGAAAAGACGAGACCAGCGTCCGGATCTTGCCCCTGTTCTTCCTGCCCGACTGACCTACGAAAATGTGTTGCACCTGATCGAAAAAGACGTCGGGTCCCCCGAGCTCGTTTTCCGGGCGGCCCTTCGGGTACCTCTACCTCCTTCGGAGGTAGACGAGCTCTCCCTGAAACCTGCCTTTCAGTGCCTCATCCACATTGAAACTCTCACCGAGTTCAGGCGCGCAATTGTCGATATCGCGAAAGGTGCGCACGCGCCAGTCATTCCCACCCTCATATTTCGGCTAACAAGTACTCTTCAATCTGCAGCAATAACGGAATTCAGCGACGCATCCGTCTGTTTCCCCGCACTCACTCCGGGTCGGATGCTATTTCAGCAACGAAGCATCTCCGACAACAGGACTGGCTTTGTTCTAGATCTAGATCTTCTCGAAGAGCCCAATTCGCTGACAGCATGCGCTGGAGCGCGGCCCGACCCCCGCGTCGTTCGCTATGCTGCCTACGATCTCATATCCATGCCCACCTTTTCTTCCGCGATCCACCCACGCCACGCGCTTGAATCGCTCTTTCACGTGCTCGTCTGGTTCTGCCTCTGCAACGAAATAGATTTACCCGAATGCGGCCTGACGCCGCGGAGGCGGTATCACTACGACGGGCAGTGGTTCAACCCGGAGGGCTCCTACATCTCCGCAGACCGCACTGCGGCGCGCTATCAGACTTTTGTCCAGAAGCGCCGCACATTTCTCCTGGATTGGAAGAGTACGTTCGGGTCAAGATCGGGTGATGTGATGTGCAAGATCATGGACGACTGGCTCGCGCCGCTATGGAAGCTCGTTGGGGAGGCGCAGTTCTTTTCGCGGTGGAGGGAGGGTCAGGATGGGTATGATTGGGCAACGCTTGGTGGTTATTTTACGGTGGACAAGTTTATGGCGATTCTTGAGGGAAAGCGTTGAAGGATTGATTTTATTCGGCGTTGGTGTACCATTCATTATCTTGATGTTTGTATCTTTAAGTTTAGCATGTATTTTTTCTTGCGCACTGTCGAATGCATTCATGGTTCAATATTGACGATTTCCGAAAAAAAGAAGTTATAATTCATTCAAGCACGAATCAAGTTTGAAGTTGGATACAAGCCAATACAGTATGGGCCTTAAATTTTTGGCGAAGCATAGCACAAGCACAGCTTTGAAGAATATAATGGTACCCACCTCGGCACTTCCCGTCTCGGCCCGACTCTTCACCGCCTCTTTCCAAATCCATTTAAATGTCTCAGATATTCGATCTTGTTCTGTAAAAAATAAGGGCAAGGGTATTTCGTTCTTATGACTCTTCCTATGACTTGGAGATGATTCAACAGGAGCCTCCAATTTATTCCGACTCAATACGGGGTGATTCGTACCAACTCGTATTCCTTTACATGGTATTTTACTAAAACCCTTCACCCTAAAATACGGTACCGAAGCTTGTATAAATTAGCTAGTTATCGTCGACTTAATTCAGATTCTCTCGCCCTATTTTGACGTCTGACCGGAATCAGTCCGCCTCAAATAGGCCGATACCTCAATAAGGTACCACCACGTGGCACAGTGCCGAAAGATCGAATTGCTTCCGCCCCAATTGCTGTGCTGGCTGTGCAGCATTAATAGACTTCGCTGCTGTGACCGCCTCGTCGATCATCTCTCGTCTCTTTCGATGTCTTCATACGCAAACCGAGTCAGCTTCTACACGGAATCGACAGCTCCTAGTACCGTCTGGGGCCCCGGAACTCTTGCCGGGAGGGCGATCTTGGCACTTGGGGAAGCGACCTTGAAGGGTCTGGACCGCATTATTGACCGCGAGTCGCGCGCAATTCAGAAGCGATTCGACACTATCCGTGCCTCCGTACCCCACTTAACCCCAGAGATGTACGGTGACTTGATTGAGCTCTCTCGGTATGTGCATCCTGCATGTAACGATGACATTCATGACTGATGAGATCCCACGAATTTAGTC
>JARJLF010003074.1:0-23229 GCA_029378395.1 Mycena leptocephala | reverse complement strand
TTGTCGAATTTCCTGATCTTCAATATGTAGATAGCATGCGTCTTGACGAATGGAAGACGGTCGGCAGGTGGATCACCAGTTTTGAGGCTGATCCTTATGCGGCTACTACGACAGGACCCTTGTGCACCTGCGCGGATGGATCACATATAACGCGACAAGGCCATCGATGTCGCGAAGCGCTTTGAAGAACATGCTTCGCGTTGCGCGGTAGCCCGATTCATTACTTTGCTTTCAATGTCTAATCTGTTGCCCAATAGTGAGACCTCTGGCACCGTGCAGGTGGTCCGGATCAGCCAGCAGAGAATGAGTTCCTTGGGTTTTCCGCTACCGCCTATGCTAAAAACCAGCCCTCTGCTTAATAGGCTATTAATCTTGAATTACCAATGAATTTATTGCGCTTTTTTTCCAATCATTATTCTGGGCGATGTCTAGTATAAGCAGCCGAAATCAGTAGAGATGTGTTGCACGGTAGAACGGCATGCTCTACATAGCTCTGCATGACTCTATCGCTCTAACACGCTAATGCTCTACTAGTATTGATCTACAGTACGCGGCTCTATTTCGTCGGCGCGGCTTCTACATTTAGGGGACATGTCTTCCGGCCTATTGCTCTACCAGGCTCTTTATCGTGCTCTGTAGCAACGTCGATTTCCCAGATGTGGCTCGGCTCGGCTAAGCATCGGCTCGACTCCATCGGCTAGCCAACTTGAAGTTAAGCCGCGGCAACACTAGGTTCGGGGAAGCCCGGTTACCTCAATTGATTCGGAACAGCTCAGACGAGTCCAGATCTACAGTCTGATTCGAGTACGAACAGACGAGGGCCATCCTGGCAGCTCGCCACCCTGGGGAGATGCTAAGCATCGCCAGAGAATCTCCCGCGAGTCGGGGAGATCTAGTCCGAGATGCCAGGCTGTGCAGATTCGACACCGGCGAACACGGATCATGGAACACAGTGCGCCCACAAATGCATTGCGCCACTGGGACGCCGATCTTGACGTCGACCGAGTCGGACTAGTCTCTTATAAACAGACGCTAATAGACAACAATATGGTGCTCGTACCTCGCATGTTGTGACATTGACGGAGGATCGACGGAGAATGGAAATCCCCGGAAATCACCCAAGCACGAAAATCAGGGGTGGTCAGAGAAAAGAGCACTTGAGGCGGCGACTAGGTAGAAAACAGCCATGAAAATGCCAGAGGAAGGCACAATCAATATCACGCAATTCACACGCCACCTGTCAGTCTTCTCCTTCCTTTCGCCGCCCGATGCTTCGATCCACAACTCGTCCGTCTTTTTTTTTCTTATGCATAATATTTACATCCCGCCTTCCCTCACATGCATCGCAACTCTGACCTCGCACGCCGTGAGCACTATCTCATGGACCGACTCCACGCGCCACATCCGCACTCCCGGACCGCGGTAGATGGTTATATCCTCGATATACCGGGATTACGGGTCAGCCGTAGTTATGGATCTCGGTATATGCTATAAGTACGTGGCCCACTCTCCATTTCCTCAATCTTCTTCAAAAGATGAGGGTTGTCGCTGGTCTCGCATTCCTTGTCCTCATTTCTGCTGTTTCTTCCGAATCAAGCAAGGTCTAGGCGCGCAACACGGAGCAAAAAGAACTAGCCCGTTCCAGGAAGTTTTGGGTGTCCAAGAGAACCTGTAAGCTAGACCACACCTGCTTCTCGTTCGATCTAACATCTATTTAATTCGATGGCGGGTATGAATTTTGTTTCGAGTTAATTGCTATGGCGTCACACCCTCCGTTCGCCAGACGAACAAGTCACGAGGTATTGGCGTTTTCCTGGCACTGTACGTACTGTGATTGATCGTTGTTCTTCCGAATCAACCAAGTCATCGAAGCGTGCGCTGTGCAAGCAAGGAAGAACCAGTGCGGTCGAAGGAATGTTGTGTCTGGTTCGATGGTGCGTATGCGAAAGCCTCATCGTCACGAGATATTCACTTGCTGACCTCTGCAAAGTTTTGGATGACATACAAGAGAACCTGTAAGCTATACATACCACGCCTGCTGACAGTTCTGTCTAACATCGATTCAGGTTCGACGGTGGTATTTGCAGTATGACTCTTATTCCCTTCCCAAGTGCGAAACCGTGGCCTCACTCATATTCTTTCGCCAGACGAGGAAGTCCATGAGGTATTGTGGCTTTGAGCTTGGCACTACATAAAGTAACTGATCCACGTCCTTCAGTCTCTTCGGGTAACGATACTTCAAATATTGCCATCATTTCCTGAATGAATTTTCAAGTTGACTTTCCACGACGCCATTGGATTTTCGCCTCTGTACGCAGTCTACTTAGGAGGCTCATCTTCTACTCTGCTGAATTGGCCATGATACACAGGTTGTTCAGCAAATTGCGGTTCGGGTATGCATACTAACGATGTATTGTTTATGCATGAATACTGACTCGCTGATCCTCAGAGGGTTCGGCGCCGGTCTGCGCTTTTGCTTGATCCCGTGCTTGAATCGAGGATGATACACCTCCAGATGGCTCTATCATGCACCACTCGGACATTGAAACCAAGTATGGTGAGTAAAAGCACCAGACTTCACCGGCTTTCGCTGACAACATTAGCTGCCAATAATGGCGTCGGTCAGTCGACTCTCTAACATTCGCAACACCGCTCCTCAAACTCGACTTGCAGACGAGATCATAGAACTCCACGCCCCATCGCCATCGCCCACAAAGTCAGCTTCGGCGACTTTATCCAATTCGCCGGCGCCGTCGGTATAACCAATTGTCCCGGCGCCCCGAGCCTCGAGTTCCTCGCCGGGCGGTTCAACTTCTCCATCGCCGCTCCGGACGGATTGGTGCCCGAACCCGCCGACTCGGTAGACAAGATCATCGCGCGCTTTGCGGATGCGGGGTTTTCGGCGAATGAGATTGTTGATTTGTTGGTTAGCCATACCGTTGCGGCGCAAGATGATGTGGATCCTACTATTCATGTGAGTGCTTGGAAGATTATGTTTTGGGCAGGGAGGACCCATTGTGACTGTTTTCAGGGCTCTCCTCTTGATAGTACCCCAGGGCAGTTCGACTCGCAGTTCTTTATCGAGGTCTGTTCGTTCAAATTATATATTACTTCAGACGATCAATTGATATTTTATACAGACGCTACTCACCGGAACCGGGTTCCCCGGCCAAGGAAGCCACATCGGAGAGGTTCCCTCTCCCCTCCGCGGGGAATTCCGTCTCCAGTCCGACTTTGCCTTCGCTCGTGATCCCAGGTGCGTCGTTTATTCCAGACTTGTTTGTCGCTTGTCGTTCACACGGTGATTATGGGACGTCTTGTAGAACGGCCTGCGAGTGGCAGTCCTTCGTTAGTCAGTATTCTGTCCATCGATCCTAGCTCTGGTTCTCATCCCAAGCAAATTCAGCCGATCACCAGGCCATGACTCAGAAATTCGTGCCGCCATGTCGAAGTTGGCTACGCTCGGTCAAATCAGGGAACTACTCACGGACTGCTCTGGTACGTAAAATCCCCACTCCCCCTCCGGCTCTCTTTTGATTCAGTGCTCATCGCTGAAATAAGACGTCATCCCAACCGCACGTCCTCTCACCAAAGGTCCGCACTTGCCTGCGGGCAAGAAATTGTCAGATATCCAGTCCGCTGTATGTCCCACTGATACTCGATGACAATGACGCAACTCATTTGACAACTCACGCTAGTGCAATGCGACGCCGTTCCCGACTTTAACCGCTGATCCTGGTTAGTTGAAAACTCTCTTGTTCAGTCATTGAACTAACGGTCATTGCGTATCCAGGACCCGCCACCTCTGTCGCGCCTGTGTACGTCTCTCTCTCAACCGCACAGCCACATTCCTCAGTATTACCACAGCCCCCGGTAAACAATAGATGAATGGTGGTCTATTCACTCAATTTTGGGTATGTTGCATTAGGTGGTTCGGGTCGTGATTGTTTCCTAGGGTTAGAACATTATGATTAGATATGCCTTCCAGCCATAATTTACTGTAATCGTAATTTAATTTTAAGGTTTTGCCGGATATCTAATCATAAGGAGATCATAATCCTAGTGTTGGCAGTGACAGGTCAAAGGTCAAAAAGGTCCGACGAAATTTGAGGTTGACGGAGGTTGACCGCGTTTGACGGCATTTTGATCGTCCATTTGACCCTACCAAATTGGAAATATTCTTCAGTTCTATATGTACCGCGACAGTCCTAGGAAAGCCTTCATTCAAGTTAGCCACGAAGTATCATCTGGACCAGTCCAAACGCAATCTTCGTGACGCAGTGCCGTAATTTCCGAAATGGCCGGAAACGGGGGTATTCGAAAGGGCATCAGTCTCGTGGTCAAAAAAAACACACAACATTCAGCCCAGATGTGAATAGCAACAGACCTGTAGTGGCGTTTCGTCGGCGACTTAGAACAGTTCAAGTAGTGAGTAATCAGATTTAATCCAAAACCTACATGTTCGTTGTGGAAGTGGAGGTGGAAAGAAAGAGGCGAATTAATAATCGGACTGAGGAAGGAACTTTTACATGTATTTGTTCTTTGCGGACGCGATGCGACGCGTTGCGACGTGAGTGATGTGATGCCACTGAATAGTGATTGAATTACGGCTGTTTCCGAAAACCTGGAAAGAAATCAAAAGTTTTTTGCGCTTGCTCAACTGTTGATGGAGTGATAAGGACGGAGACTCCAATGGCCGGAGTCTGCTCGAACTTGCATACTTCCCAGACTGGAATACACAGAAAGACGAGGTGCACGGCGAGTTCTGCTGACCGTCCCTCGATTCTGCCTGAAAGGAACTGAACCTGATGAGAAAAATATTGATTCCGTGGCGATTCTTGGAATGCTACTCAAAGTTGAACTTACCCTCTTTCAGTATTTAGCCTCAACTCTGCAGTCGTCAGGCAGCCGCAAACGAGGTCTTCGCTGTATCGCAAGGCTTCACGAGACAGTTCAATTCAACCAAGCGTTCAGGCCTGCAGCGCGACATGATACTTGAACAGAAGATCGTGGTGGGCGAACCCAGGGAATTCAGGAAACTGTTACTCACAATGTTTTTGCAGATCAACATTGCATTTCTACAAACATTAATGAAGTGGTCCTGCGTGACAGACAGGTTCGGAGTCGCAGCGGAGTCGAGCACCGCATGACGGAGTCGAGAATCGAGGTGCTGACGGCGGACTCTGAAGAAGACAGTCTGAATAGGCTTTGGTTGGGAAATACCGGAGGACGGAAATGAATAGAAAAAAGGTGGCGAGAGGATCGAAAGCAAGAGGCGAAATCACGCCGATTGTTTGCTGATGCGTGAATGTATTACCACAAAACGTCTTTCTCACCACCAATCCCAGCCAAGCCGGCCTGAGATGACGCACGCGTGCCGTGGATCGCAATCTCGAAATCCTGAGCTACGCGCTGTCTAACTGAATCCACCTTGGGTTCATTCTGCGTAGCAGGCACATCTCGTGTCTCAACAGCTTTCAGTTGTTGAAACACTCTCCATCCGGAACGTTTTCCTCAGTGTAGCGCAGCACGGCACGTCATTCGAATTGCAGCCACGTGGGCGTTTCTTTCGATTTACTTAAAGCTGGCGCATCTCGGTACCAGATACCAATTTATTTCCTCCTCTGTTCGGCCACTCCCATCGTCAAGCATATCAGTATCATCTCCGTGCGCACTATGGAACTGCTGCAACCACGCAAATTGTATCCTGGCTATTCTCGCTTTGTCAATCGCCTGGTCCTCAAATACTCAAATTTCTCGCCGGAATTGTGAATATATTGCTCTGCAAATTCAATTCCTAAAAGGCCCGCAAGCGCTGAATCATACTCCTGTCTCAACACCTCCTTTTCCCTGTAATTCCCGGTTCCTCAAACTGGTCGAAATTGTCAGCATTCCACACCGAAGTCAAAGCCAAAAATTTCAGAGCCCGGGAAGTACATTCCTCTCGCCAAACTGCGCTCATCGTTCCCTGTATCATCAGTGCTGCGACGTCGATTTACATTGCTATCAACTTTCAGGAGGAGGAGGAGGAGGATGTATAACCGCGGTGGTCCCGTTGAGGAAGCGTGCGGGCACTGTACCTACATACATGAGCCTCTACCATGTATGCTACAGTCGTGTACCTGCTCCTTCGGTTTGACAGAGATACGGCCAATGACCGCATTCTTCTCACGAAACGAACAAAATAAACGGGAATGCTAAGGGACCTTGAAACCGGCAGGGATATACCGCTCGAACGAGTCAAAGAGAGAAAGAACCTCAAACACATATTTTGCCAACCGCTATACCGCCTTCCTTGAAGATACCATACGACGCAGGAAGTCGTAATGAGAGAGTTGCCTTTACTCTCTTCCAGCGCAGGGTCGCACTGGAAAATATCATCAAGGAAGCAGTCCCGCATTTCTGTCAACGGAGTGTGCGTCTCACAGTCAAGGAGAGCATGCACCTCGTCTTCAACGGACACCCGACAAAACCTGCATAAACGCGTTACGTGCCTCATGAGGGATTGGCAGCCTGTACCGAGTCCGATATCTCAGGCGTTCCACACTAGGGTTGTGGTCGCTGAGCAAAAGCCGAGTGAGGGCTTTTCGGTGAGCAGGAATCGGGACCATCGTCAAGTAGTGACGGCGACGGCGAGTTACGAGCGATAAAGTGTCTGAGTCCTCAACTTTCTCGACGGTTCCGTAGCAAGTGCGTCTTCTGCAGGAAGTTGATGTCAAACTGTAAATCAGCATCAACAACTTCGACAACCCTTTTGGAGATGGCTTCGATCGCGGGGAGGGAACGGAAGTCCTGGGGAGTAATCCGTACGGGCCTGGGAAGGGAGCGCAGTAAGATCGCAATATCCCCTGGCCAGCCCGGATGACCAGTAGCAAAGAGGTCAACCGAGTCGAGCAGCGCCACACGAACCCGTCTTTCCTCGCCGAGCTCCAACATGTAGTGGAGTCGCGACAGTCCAAGCAGAAGGCGTCTAATGCGAATGGGTATCAGGCCGGTTTCAGTGGAACAACTAGCATCGCGCGGGAGTTGATACGGAGAAGTCGACGGAGGAACAGATGCTAGACATCAAGGAACCCCTTCAACCAAGTGCGCATCTATATCAATCGGAATTTCGGCCGCGGAAATTAAGTAATAATCAATGCGCGCCATGTACAACTGCAGGTTCTCCTTTGCTGCGAGAGAGCCAATTCTGTGTTTCATGGCGAACACGGCGTTGCTAGTGTTCCTCGCTTTCGAGGCTTTAACGGCGTAGTTCTCAGAAAAAATGTTTCGAGTTCCACAATTAGAGTGGGCAGTGGAGAGATCAGATCGGGGAGATTCAAGCTTTCAGGGGTACCCGAGACAACTCCTCGCCGTCGGAAACAGCCCGGGAGTGCAGCAAAATCGATGCCCACTCTTGCGGCAGCTGCAGTAAAGGAAGATCTCCTGTTGCAGCCTACCGTTCCCATTCATGTCGCCTGTAGGAAAAACGGTGTTCATGTCTGGCATCAAATCTGTGCGTATTCTGACAATGAACCCGCCGGTCACTGCAGACGATTGCTGCAGTACACCTCGGTCACTGCTGTGCAGTGTACCGTTCCTATGCGCCATTGCACATCGAGAAAATTATCTCGTTTGCGCATATGCATGTCGTCGAGCCAAGCCGGCCAGGGGCAGGACACAGTTCGTTGCCAGAAATAGGGGCGTTGTCGACGAGAGTTCCTTCGTCATTTGGACAGATGCCGGGGTGCCAGACGAAGAAAACATTGAATATTGACAATATCAGACCGCTTTGAGCAGAAGACAAGGCTATGAGCGAAGTCTATGCCGAGTTTCGAAATCCATGGTGGTGGTGTTAGGGATGGTACCCTACCAACGTTTGCACCCCCTTGATACACAGCACTACGATAATCCCGTGCCATCCAAGTCACTTCCAAATTAATCCTATAACCACCCGATTAATCGCATCTCAGAATCAATTTCACACGATAATCCTGAGCCAGAATCAGTAAGAGCGCTACAGAGCAGATCAGCCTCTTACCTGGGATTAGATTGTAACCTGATTAATCTCGGCGAGTTGCACCCGAGATGAAATAAATTAAGATCGTGCGCGTAAAATTAATCGCACTCACGAACAACCTACGAACGGTAGGGTTAAATTCTTAATGAGGACGGTCAGATTAATGGTTTGTTAATGGTCCTGCTTCAGAATGATCCTGCACCGGATTGAGCTTCTCGGGATTAATTCTTCGAACGATGTCAGATATATTGTTACGCCGACAGACACTTTATCGTTTCCAGCTCGTACCTCGCTCGATAAAGTCTGTTGGTTACCGTGATACCTAGTGATGTTCTGGCGTTGGCCTCAGGCCAAAAAGCCATGGCCTTTTGGCTTTGGTACCAGGGCCAAAGCCAAGCCAAAATTTTAGCCTGGCGTGGCTTTTGGCCTGGCCTGACCGTCTCAAGCCAAAGCCGGGCCAAAAAACTAAGGCTTCTGGACTTCCTCTGTGTGCAGTAACATGGTCGAAAAAATGTTGACAAAAATAGTTACATCGAGTCCATAGAGGTCATTTCACCCGTTGCACCCCATTCGGAGCTGCGTTTAAGTACCATATCCCAGATTTGCACTCAAATGATCTGTGGAAGATCTAATTTCGACCAAAAAATTTTAACATCCATTCTGGAAGATCTGTTCGGAGTTTTGGTTATTCCAAAAATGCTAACGAAGTCTTTAGAACCTCTCTAACTTTCATAAAGCTTTATCCGAAAACTCCACACCTTTGTTCTCGTGCAAGTATAAACTTGATGGAAAAGCCATGGCCCAGGCCAAAGCCAGGCCAAGCCAAGCCAAGGCCAAATTTTTTGGCCTGGCCTGAGATTTCAGCGAACCAAAGCCACTCAAAGCCGGGCCAAAGCCAGAACATCACTAGTGATACCCAGGGGCCAGCGTTATTATGTAAGCCTGCCATTTCCGCTATCACGTGAACACGCTCCAGGACGCGACTTGGACGCGTCGTACACCCTCTGAAGAGTCAGGCGGTAAATTCAGACTGGAAATTTTCACTATAACCCTTGAGAAAGCTTCTGGTACATCCATGGGCTGTTTCAAGTCACGGGCGACGTCCTCCGATGGACACACGGAGGCAGTGACCTCTGTCCATTTCTCTCCAGATAGCAATCGAGTTGCATCCGGGTCCTGGGACAACACAATACGGATCTGGGACGCAGAAACCGGCGCGCTCATTGCTGGTCCATCCACAGGGCATACCGATGTCGTGTTCTCTGTCAATTTCTCGCCCAACGGCAAATGGGTAGCAACTAACCCTACGGACAACACAGTGCGTATCTGGAACGCCGAAACCCGTGAACTTGTTGCTGGGCCATGCAAAGAGCACACCCACCCGGTCACCTCAGTTCATTTTTCACCGGATGGCACTCGAGTCGCGTCTGGTTCAACTGACCACACAGTGCGTATTTGGAACCCGCAAACCGGTGTACTCATTGCTGGGCCATTTAACGGGCAAACGGAGGCAGTCACTTCCGTCCATTTCTCCCCCGATGGTAACCAAGTCGCATCCGGGTCCTGGAACAAGGTATTATGCGTCTGGGACGTGGAAAGCGGGGCAATCGCTGCGGGCCCATTTGAGGGGCATACCAATACCGTTTTCTCAGTCAATTTTTCACCCAATGGTACGCAAATTGCATCTGGCGAATACAGTGTGTATCTGGGATACCCAACCTGACGCCGGGCCATTCGACGAGCGTCTTGTCAATTTAACCGGCGCATTGGCTGCCGGGCTAGTTGAAGGCCACACCGACGCAATTTTTCCTGTCAACTTCTCGCCTGATGGGGAACGACTCGTAACCGAGTCTGTGGATCAAACAGTGCGTATTTGGAATGCTCAAACCGGAACACCCGTTGCTCGCCCATTTAAAGGGCATGAAGGTAAAGTCACCTCTGTTATTTTCTCACCCGACGGCCGGCGAGTGGCATCTGGGTTTTGGGACATGGCTATGACATCTCAGATTCCCAGAGTGGTGCCCGCATCATTGGACCGATGAAAGGGCACACCAGTCTAGTCACATCAGTTGATTTCTCGCCGCTTAATGGCGCGTACGTTGGATCTGGGTCCGTGGATGAAACAGTGCGCATCTGGGATGCCCAAACCGGTGCGCCACTTGGTGAACCGTTCCAGCATACCCACCGTGTTACCTGCGTCAGATTCTCGCCGAACGGTACCCGAATTGCATCTGGATCTAGCAACATAGTGCGTGTCTAGGACACCCAAACCGGCGCACCCGTTGGTGTGAATAACGTTTGGCAAGTTGGCGAGAGTTGCAAGAAGCGGTTATTAATTTCTATCCTGGTGAAAGAAACGCACTGTTTACATGGCTTTGCATCATACACAGTTCGCAGGGGGTAAAAGTGGGAATGGATTATATCGCTGGGAATTCAACAGGTTGGGAACAAGGTACGGAGACGGCTAGTGCCACCCCAGGCCAAATGTATACGTCAAGGCCTGTCCATACTCGTTAAATACCTTCCGGAGAGCGTGGTCAGGGGACGTAACCGACAACCATAGCACAAACGCACCTTGGCGTGCACGGTCTCGGCGCCATTGAACCGCTCCTTGAGCATCTCGACATTTTCATCTGGGTCCAATGACTTCCTAAAAGATTGCACCTCTACATGCCAACCCTCTTTAAAGTACTGGAAGCCCTCCTCGGTGGATACATCGCCTGCCATCATGCGTCAATATGGAGTGGCACAGGGAAATGCATGCGGAAATACGCACGAACGACTTGGTCGACAAACTCACCGATGGTGAGGTTCTCGTTGAGGTACGCGCCACGGGAGAAACCACCCCAAGAACGCTTGACGTTAATCCACATTTCGCCATTTGTCCTATGTCCTTTTTTCATCGCACCCTGCCCTTTGACGTTACGGGTCGATGGGGGGTATATAGTGCCATGTTGTGCATAGAGCGCCATCTTCCCTTCTGCTAGGGGTTTCTTCGAGTTTTATCAGGGATGTGAAAGCACGGTGGCACGGTATGGTGAAAGCAATGTCAGGAAAATGGTTTTGTTTGGCTTGAAAGATCCAATCAATTTCAAGTTGGCATTGACTTCGAATTCAAACAAACATCGCCTTGTACTAGTAGCCGTTCCGCTGCGCTCGTGATCTTTTTGTCGACTCTATTGTTTACTCTCGCTGGACCCGTGCATTCGTGCCGCTGTGCGCCGACTCGCGCATGATGTTTCTGAAGCTCAGGAGTCCGAAGTTCCGCTTAGTGTTGTGGGTCAGGGCTGAAGCCCAAGCCCGACCCAAGCCCACCAGGTCCGACCCGAAGTCGGGCTCAAAAATTTGGACGACCTGCGACCCGGCCTTGAGCCTGGGTCGGTTACCGACAGGTGCCGCTTGGGTACTGCGTCCGATTGAATTTGGACAAGAAAATACGGTGTCAAAGCTAGTATTGGGCATGTACTATCAGCTGGGGTTTGCTTCTTTAAAAGCCTCAAAATTTTCTTATTCAGTTTACTTAAGATTGAACACTCGAACGGGACATGCCGGTTCTTTGATGGCAGCCAGAATCTCATAAATACATCTCTCAGGCTGCAACGGTGTTTCTGGCTATTGAAAATACTTGGTGATATATGAGATGAACTGCATAGTAGATACCATTTTTCAGCTGAAATACTGACCATACCGCAGTTGAATAGAGATTGCCTCCAAGCCTGACCCAGAGGCAGGGTCGGGCTTGAGGAAATGTTAAGCCCAAGCCCGCTCAGACCCGAGGGCTTTTAAGCCCAACCCGACCCGAACAACACTAGTCTCGTTTGATGATTTGATAACGAGTCAGTATGTTTGACAATCACTCCCACTTTGGCTTGGAATTCCAGTAAAATCTCCCGAAGCCCATGCTGATTTCGAAACTCTGAAATGCTTAACCACTTCGAACGAACTATGATGTGGTTCTCGCCTCGGGATCGTTCTTTGCTGTCAATCCAACCTCAAAATTGCATCGTGCACATTTATTCCACGCCGAGTAAGATCACTATGGCCCGGAATAAATTGCCGAAGTGGAACTACGTGCCAGCTTTCTGGGATCTCGGCGCGAGATCTTAAAATCGGATCACTCCGGGATCACTGGGATTGTTTCACTACTTCTCGCACATGGCGAACACGCCCTACTGTGGTATGTAAAGCGGACCACCAGAGCAGTCTTTGTCTGTGGCAGTTCATGAATCTTGCTGAACGAGAGAGGGAACGAATGATAATGGCGATTAAATGGGATACAGCCACCGGATTATGCCGAAGCTCCCAAGCGCCGAGTTGCCGACGTTTGACGTGGAGTTTAAAAAAATCTTTCTTTCTGCTGTGCAGCCGCAGCATTTGCTATTTGCAATCGCATGAGAATGCGAATATCTGCCAGTGTACCAGTCCTGAATTCTATGCTTCGGGAGTTCAACAAGTGCCCTCGTGAGTGTTGACGGCTTCTTTGCCGTTCCACTATGTGGGTAATCGCCCGAACTTATCTCCAGTTCCCATTCAATTTAGACTTGGAATCGAGGTGAAGCCGGTGTATGGCCGCAGTCGCAGAACGACAAGTGAACAGCCCGGTGCAAATGGAGCTGGACTTAGACCCAAACGGTGACAATTTACTCCCGAAAAGGATTATAATTCAAAGCAATACAATGGAGATCCGAAACTCGATAGAGGGGCAACTGGCCAAAACACGGATTCAGTCGAGGAACCATCATATTCATAGTCGACCGTTCCACCTAAGCTTATGGTACGGAGGTATTGAGGCTTCCATGTACAACGCTCGATGCTGGGTTCAAAGCTGCTGCGTATTCGACGGGATCAGACGGATACCCAACGGAACAAACGGCAAACAGTCGATATGTATCAAACACCCAAACGCAGCTGTAAAAGGCCTGGACCGGAATATTCCTAGTGGGTTCGGCCGATAATTCAACTGGTTTCCGCGGATCCTGTGGCGTCGACGTGATGTTGCTCGCCGCGGCCAACAATGCGGTCAGGAGGACGCCCCGACAAAATTCGAGGTTATCTCGTTGGGCACAAGGGCTGAGACTGCGGGAAGCGGTCAAACGGACCCGGGGTTAGAGGAACGAGATGATTACGCATGACGTCGGGGAGTTGCGCAACTGCGGTGCGGGTGGTTGTATTTTTGGACGAGCCAGTTACCAGGGAATGGTGAGTAGCTAAATATATGACGTGAGGTCCACGGTATCTCGTACTCAACTATGATTCCATCGCGTTCTTCGTTACTTGGGGATTCATTCTAATCCGAAACATATGGATCATGGTCCGACTTCCGATTGTCGTAGCTGTGCCGACGTATTGATGGACTGTGGTTGAGTGTACGTGTGGGTCACTTACCCATCCTCCTGGCTGTCCAACCCCTGGCCCGCTGCATCCTGATCTCGGAGGAGCTTGCCACTCTTTCAGTGACATGACGAAGATAATGGCATTTTAACGGCTGCCCACTGAACAGAGCCCGCCATCGTCAGACATGGGCGGACTCCGTGCTATATGTATCATGCCAAGACGTCTTTGGCCCTGGACCACCGAACGACTGAAGGTAGTGTATACTCATCAGCGTTCGACGCAGTCCAAGGAAAATCGATTCTCACCCATAGCTTCAGGGAGGGCCGATATCCGCATGCGATCCGGGATGCGGCAAGATCTTTTTGATGTCAGACCGGGAACGCTGGCCGCGTGTCGCGCGGGGAATCCTTTTTGAGACCGGAAAGTTACCCGAGCAGCGGTTGAAATCCGATAACATGCATTGATATGCGTGTTTTAGGTTCTCTTCTGTCGCGATCAAGATCGGATGAAGAGCACAAATTTCTCAAACTACGAAAATGAATTATTATTATTAAGACAGGTAGGACAGAGATATTTATTTTAGCGACAGAAGTTGAAAAATTCCTCGCAGCTACAAGTTATCCCCGCGGAGCGACGCGGTTCTGGGCGGACTATCGCAATGATCGGTGACGCGTCTCTTTTTTGATTGTTATGGAAGAAAAGAATTCTTGTCCTTGCTTATCCCTGCTTATCCTCGATGCCACGCAGTTTGCCGACAGATCTTTTATGTTTACCTTATCTTTGAATCTAACTAGCACCTGGCTAACCGAGAAGCTGGGGCATCACTTCTCAGGAATTCATTCCTCTTTTTCTAGCTTTCCATGAAACACGGTGCTTCGAGGTAAAAGGTCCTACTGGAGTCTGGAAGAAAAGAGCACTTGGAAGCGGGACACTGATCTTGGTTCATCTGGCCCTTTTGTGGATATCGTTGTATGACAGCTTGGGTCGGACCGACCTCGGCGACGGATATCTCACGCTTTCCCACATTAAAACAGCCGCTCTTTTGCGAAGCGCGGCATCATCGGTCCGCGCTTACGGTTCATATAAAGCGGCGCACCAACACCAACATCGCCTTTCCTGAACATGCCCGCCCGGTTCTACCCCGATGCGCCTTTGCCGCCACATCTTGAGCAGTGGGAGCGCCTTGACTTGCACAACAGCACGGTACACTTGGTCGACGAACCTTGGCGCCATTTTGAGCCCTTTCTTGCATCCCGCGGCTACACACTGTGCTGGAAATATTACTCCCGAGAGAGACCCGAGACGCCCATCCGACCGAGGGCACTCACCTACCCAGTGGCCCAGGATCCCTTTCGTCCCCGAGCGAGAGAAAGCTTCGTTCATCTTTACGACACCGATGGAAACACGAATCACGGCGGCATCCACCAGACAACGGGTTGGCTGACACAGGTGCGTCAATTATCCACTTCCGGTGCCGATTCCGTTCCCGAGCGGCAATCCCAGAGTGCAAGCCTAAAAATGGCCTACGATAGTCAAGATCGCGTGGTAATAGCCGTTCCTTGCGTTCGAGTGAGCTGAATGCAGATTATGAAAATTCCACAGTGCGCTCTGAAGGCGTTGCACAACTCGCGGGCGCGCGCGGAAATCGAGATCATCACCTTTCTGAACTCGCCCAAAATGCGCGCTTGCGCCGACAACCACACCATCCCCATTCTGGACAAAATCGTGACTGAACAGTGGACATTCATCGTGATGCCGTACTGGCCGCGATCAGTACAGACCTGCATTCCTTGGGAAGTGGAGGATTACTTCAACCGATT
The DNA here is from genome assembly GCA_029378395.1 of Mycena leptocephala. NCBI lineage: Eukaryota > Fungi > Basidiomycota > Agaricomycetes > Agaricales > Mycenaceae > Mycena > Mycena leptocephala. The sequence goes on along the minus strand of JARJLF010003074.1, from coordinate 8,076 downwards.
AGTGCAAGCGCTCAAGGTACCTGAATGCTCCCTCCGTTAACGTGGGGTCCCAGCTAATTTCCGATCCTCTAGGGTCTTGCATTTATGCATCGGCACGGGATCATACACAGGGTGCGTATAATCAGAATATTGGATGAGGTTCACTGAGTCTGCCACGGTATCTCCCAGGACATCTCTGTGGGAAACATGCTGCTGAACGTCCACTCCGACGTTCCGGGGGTATACTCGTCCTTTACTCAACGCAACATCGCGCTGGCGTACATCGACCTCGGGTGCGCGTGCCGCTTCCCTGCCGGGTCGGACCCGGCGACGTGGCTCGGCACAGGGCATTGGGGGACGATGGACCACGCCGCCCCGGAGATCCCTCGTGCGCGCGGCGACAGGAGTCTCTCGGCACCCCAGCCGTATCAGCTTCCCCCAGTGGACGTACGTGCCTTTTGTGTACCCTGCGCGACAAATCCTAACCTAACGTTGGTATTTTGCCTTCTCACAACAGGTGTATGCCCTGGGATCGGTGTTTACGCGCGCCCTGTCATGGGAGCACATATACTGCAAAGTGCGTCCGTCGGCAGTTTGCCTGTGTATCTCGTCAGGAGCTGATTCGATGGTCGTACAGACATTCGGTAACCCCGACGGCCTCCCGACCGCCGCGCATCAGATTCTGCGCGAGTTCGTCCCGGGGTACGCCACGCTCCTCGAGCGGATGATGGACCCCGACCCCGCACGCCGGCCCACCGCGCGCGGGGCGCTGCGGGAGTGCCGCGCCCTGCGCGACGCGCTGGACCCGGCGATTAGGTTCGCGCCGGCAGGGGGGTATCCGGAGATGAGGTTTCTGCGCGCGGGGTTGTGAAGAAGACGAGGAAAAAGGAAAGCACGCACACTCAGCCCTACGCCGTGCGCAGTTCTGATGGAATCTGCTTCGGGTGTAGAGGGAAAGCCGAGTGGCATGTCAGGAATCTTCGTGCCCTCGGGCGTACGTACATCATGATGAAGGCCTAGAGTAAATACCGAGAGTCCATATGGTCTCATATGCGGGATGTGCTCAGCTCTGGGTAATCGCTTTCTTGGATTCTGTTAAATCTTTCGCCATAACTCCATCTTCATGATCTTGTGCGTCTTAGGAGTGTCACGGCCTGTGAAGATGATTCTCGGTGTGATTGGAATATCGGAGGTAATATATGTGGTGTGCTGCGAGGCGAACACCTCCTACCATCCTTGTAGAGTCGTGCTGCAACGACAACGCTTGGATTGGATTCCACAGCGCATCTGAAGGAGATATCGACGGAAATGAGATAGGAAACTTGGGGGCCTGGGGCTAAATGTCCATTTCCATCAACGACACAGAGAATTCTGAGCAATTGATCCGCGTGGGCGTTGCGAAGCCACCTGAGGTCCTGGTCAGTGAAGCTGAGGTTGAGGGCCGAAGAGCCATGGTCGAACAAATCTTACGGATAGAATAATGGGATTTCAAGTTATTTCTCCCGCCGTACCGCGAGAGCGCCTGGCCGCGAGAGCGCTCCCTTCAAGTTGCAAGCCGGGCCGCGCGTCCAGATGGGATCCCCCCAACAATCACGAGAGTTTTGTGGGGAAAATACAGGCTGAGAGATATTCTCAAATCCAGCGGCCTCGGAGGCTAAACTAAACATTGGACGAAGAAATCAGGATTCAGGATTTGTTAGAGTCCAAAAACCACGTTTTCTGGACGAGTGACTTCCATGGCAGCCAACATCCGGGGCAGGCGGTGAAGGTCGCGCAAGGGGCGACATTAAAAGGGCGAGCAACTCAAATGGACAGAGCAAGAGAAAGCCAGGCAATCCAGTGACGGTTGCGGATATGGTGGGAAGAAGGACGAGCAAGTGTGGTGATGTTGAACATCAATGGTGATGATCATGACGGCTACACTGCCACACGCCTGGGCCCGGCCTGGCCCGGCACGGTGGGTTTCGCATCTAAAAATATTGTGCACACACCGACCAGGGCTTTACAAGCAACAAGCGATCCAGCTTTCTCGTCGTTCAATTTATCTAGGGGCCCACTTCTCGCTCACGTACCCCCAGCCTCCGTTCAAGTTTCGGCCGTTACAAGTTTCAACATCTTGTTTTCAACGCCGAAAACTAACGAATATTAAAGGCAGCAAATTATAAAGGCAGCCAAATCATCATCTTATGCTTGCGCATGCAGGTGGGGAGCCGGCTTCAAAAAATTCGTCCCAGTCGTGAAATTGGTTCCCCTCAACGAAACATCCCCTTATTCTATTCCAGAGTCTTGAACGCGGTTATGTAGCCGTCACAGAACTTAAATCTTGGATCCCGGACATCCCAACACCACAAGTTTATGGGAACTGTAAAAACTACTCATTGAACTGCCTCAAAATCTTATTTCCACTCTCAATATACATAAAAGATTTTGAACCAAATACTGGGGTCCTCTATTTATCGATAACAGTGGTAGCTCCGCGGGGAAGAAATGCAAGTCCTCCCGCGTGGTGATGTGCTCCAACGCCCCCGCCAACAGCCTGCGGTACCCGGGATCCGTGAGGGTCTGCCAACGCGCGCGCGGGTGCAAATTTAAGATAATATGGAAAGATAAATGAGCATGTATGGTAAGCAAGTCTCGGCGAAGCGCACCTCATGGATCTTCTCATGCGACGCCGCCTCCACGAGGATCATCGCAGAGAACTCCGTCTCCTGCAGCCCGAGCTCGCTCGCCAGCGTTCCGGTGGGGCGTTCCGCTTTGAAGGACTGCGCCCCAATACGATTATTATTAGTAAATTCGGCCGTCGTAGCGTAGCCATAGATTCATGCGGTGGGGGATGGGATGGGATGGGATGGGAGGAGATGGGACTTACCACTTCGTATTTGAGGAGGTTCTCCTGCATGAGGGGGAGCGCTTTCACCGCTTCGACCATTTTGGCCGCGCGCGCCTGGATATCGGCGGGCGTGAGGCCTGTGCGGGCTTTGAATACGCCAATGGCGCGGACGCGGTCTGTGCGGATCGTCATGCTTTGCTTTGTGCGTTTGCGCGTGGGTGAGCTTGGGTTGTGGATTGTCGATTGTCGATTGTCGAAACGCGGTGGGCTGCCGGTATTTATGGCGAATACGGATTTAGATTCAGTCGCGGAAGAATTAGAGCTTACTGAACTACATAAAGACGCGAAGAAGTTTAGAAATGGTCGGTCTGATTGTGATTGTAACACGAAAGCGTAACGCCGCCCAGGGAACGTATAGAAATTCCTAGTGCGTACCGTTCTGTGAATGGGCGATCTATCAGATCGTAGCGCAGGCGCGCCGCGGACGCGTGCTAATACAGCCCCGAGCAGATGCCCGACAGTATGCGCAGGATCAGATAGACATGCATATTCCGGAACTAAAACGGAAGATGACCGTTGCTCAGAGATGCACTTCTGAGAAGATTTAGCGGAAACAGGAGCCAATGCAGAACATTATTGATACAACTGTTGGAGAAGAGAGATCTGTGATTTCAGGAACCGGAGTGTATTGGTGTGTTGGAATCTGGTGCCACCTATCAGCACCGCTGGAGTGGCTCGAGCAGGTGTGGTGATATCCGAGACACCCAAAAGTCGCCGGAATCGACGAGGGCTGAAAAGGTGTTGTATAGTACAGTGGTTCGTGACCGCGCGTGGTCAAGGAAAGAGCCTGGTGGAGAAATGATAGGGCAGTTTGGATGGTACGATTCATCTATTAGATGCCAGCGGAGCGAAGAACAAATTCCGGCGTAGTGCGATAGATCCTTGGTGTGAGGGGAGAACGGGTACGGAGCTGATCTGGACCCCAGTGTACTTGTACAAGAGAGCGTGTATTCAGCACCACTTCGCCGTGTAATTAATTACAAAAACAGGCCCGCCGCCTGAAATAAAAATATAGATGCTCAGCTAAAATATCCGTAGGCTCGACGATACCTGCGCAGATACCATATCACGACCGTGACGTCCACATCAATCCAGATACGTCGGAGGGCGGTCTTTTGCGACTTTCCCATCCAGCGCCACCCCGTCCTTCTCGTTCGTGTACAGCACCGCTGGGCTGCGGCCACTGTGTCCAGTCTCCCGCGCCTCGAGGCGCGCCAGCCGGTCGCGCAGCGTCGCCACCTCGCGCTCCAGGGCCTCGCAGCGCCGGGTCGTGTCCGACGCGCTTTCCACTAGGGGGACGTGCGTATGCGGTCTGCGGAGGCGGAGGCAGAAGAGCACGCCGGCGAGGACAACGAGGGATGAGGCGACGCTCCCCCCGACGGCGGCAGCAACGATGGGGCCCTTCGATACGTTGCTGAATGCTGCGGTCCCGGTCCCAAACGAGGCGTTTGAGGGGGTACTGTAGCCTGAGCCACTCGCGAACGCCGTTGCGGGGGAATCCTGAACCACGCTTCCTGTGGCGAACGACGCTGTGTTGACGGGTCCGCTCACGGTGGGGAACGAGGTGACCTCGCTTGCGGTGGTGAACGGGAACGTGGGTTCGGAGGGCGGCGGACTGATAGTTGGCCGTGAATCGAGTTCGTCTGACGACGAGGATGGCTCTATTGAGGACGAAGTGGAGCTCGGTTCGTCAAAGGATGAGGTCTATGCATTGGATAAGTATCCGGCTGTGAAGTCGTTGCTGCCAGATGACACGCACCTGAGCCGCGCCCCGCGACACAAACACAACGCTCAAGATCCACACGACGGAATGGATCTTCATTTTTGGGGGAGGGGAGGCAAGGATGGAGAAGAGATTCGCGGGGATCAACGAGTCGCCTTATGTGACTGAATGCACAAAGATTTCGGCATTCAGTCGAAGCGCGGCCTTGGCAACCCGTGATGGAAGGGTTCTATGCAGTGAAGATGGTTTCGCTGTGGACAGCGTTCTGAAGGCATCGAAAGGGAGTTTTGCGTGTCGGGACATGAGGGAAGATGCGGCATTGGCGTCGAGCTGCGCAGCTCAAGTGCTGCGGCCGAGCTTGCGGTCCGAAAATAGACAACGTAAACAATTTTGACAGCGCGGTGAAGTGAGGCCGTGTAGAGAACCCGGCACCTCGGCCAACAGCGGTGACTGAATGGAAGAGATGTGCGCAAGTTCGAATGGCCCGATGTCATGATATCTCCCACCAACTCCAAGGAGGACGAGCTCAAGGCGGACATTGGCCCACTTTTTGTTTTATATCTTTCCTTAATTTTAATTTTGTACGCTGAACTGCGTTGCACGGTGCATCGGAAATGAAAAGGAAGAAGCAACAGCCTGAGAAGTCCCAGAGAAGCAAGCACTTAGCAAACCGAATTCCGAAGCTGGTGGAAAATACGTACATTGCACATCCGCTCATTGCGTCGGAAACACTATATTTGAACATCAGCACTGCAATATTAAGGGTGCCTGAAAGTGGATCAAGATCATCGTGGCGATATACCTGGGGCGGTACAGCATCTACAGCTCGAGCGCTGAGAGCTGCAACCAGCAAAAAAGATTATCAATGTATACCCGCGACGCTATAAAAAGAGCTTCCACAAGCCCATGCGTAGGAGATGATACGGAGCGTTCCGTCCCCGCGCAAAGAAAGAACGAGTCCGAGTAGATCCGTTTTTTTAACACTTTTCTTTAAGGTGATCGTCCAGCGCTAACTGTCCCGCGTTCATATAGAGCGTTTTTCCGGGGGCCATGAGCTCCTGGAGGACCATCGATAGTAGTCGAGGAAGGTTACATCCACAGAATTTGGAGACACACCATTCTCGGACTCCCGTTAACATTAGGGCTGTTCACAGTTCCCTTTTTCCCCGCCGTTTGAGCCATTCTCTTCGTTTTTTGCCCGGTTTTTTTTTTTCCCCCTTTTTCAATTGGAAGTACAAAAAGGGTAGAAGACCAACAAAAACGGGCAATTCTGCGGGAAACGAAAAAAAGGGCACGAAAAAGGGTGCCAAAAAGGGCTACTGTGAAACCCTCCACCGCGGCTCCCTTTTTCCGCCCTTTTTCGTGCCCTTTTCAACTCCCTTTCTCTATTTCATGCAGCCTGGGTGCTCATATCATTCCTCAAAGGTCGCATACCACCTCAAATGTTCAAAAAGGGCTCGGGTGAAATTTTCTGGATTTTATAACACGTTAGGGTCATTCACAGTAGCCTTTTTTCCTTCCTTTTTTTGCTCTCTTTTTTGGGGGCTTTTTGTGGTTCCCGCCGCTTTTCACCGGGGTTTTTTTTCCCTTTTCAATTCTGATATGTAAAAAGTGTTAAAAAGGGAAAACACGAACTTCCCAGCTGAAAAACTGAAAGAAATCCATCGAAAAGGGGAGCGAAAAAGGGCGGAAAAAAGTGAACTGTGAAACCCCCCCGCCGCGGCTCCCTTCTTCTGCCCTTTTTCATGCTCTTTTCAACTCCCTTTCTCTATTTCATGCAGTTTGGGTGCCCATATTGTTCTTCAAAGGCCACATACTACCTCAAATGTTCAAAAAGGACTTGGGTGAATTTTTCTGGATTTTATGGCACATTATCTGCCAGACATGAAAAAGGGCGCAAAAAGGAAGCAAAAAGGGCGACTGTGAACAACCCTATTATTTATTTTTACTTTGTTATTCAATATCCAACGCGGATTCTGACCGATTAGCTTTGTCTAGAACTCAACATCCTTGAAGCAAACTCTGCGTGAGAATTTACGAGTAGTACTCGTGTGTCTTCCGGTCCGTCAATTCCATCCTACATCACGCCTCCCGCCACCGAAATTCCGCTGGTCACGGCCGCAGTGGAAGTAGGTATATTACTGGGGCATTTCTGCTGGCGCGTTCTTCAGTTCTACTTCCGGCCGCTAGCCATATTACCGAACTGAGCAAATATCGGAAATTGGGCGTGGTGTAGGCAACACAGCGAGTCCCCTTGTTTTCCACCAATATAGCTGTGGAACAGTCCAAGGGGCCGTGAGGAGTCAACGACGAGCGGCGTTTTTTTTTGTAATCTAATAAAAGTTAAAGCTGAGTGTGAGGCCTGCTTTTTTGGCTCACTTCACCTCTCCCCCATCCTGACGCACCCTCAACTCCTGAAACCGCTTGCACGGTTCATTGAAGCCTCGGGACGATTCTCGTGAGGACCCGTTCTGGATTTTCTATCTTTATTTCTTTATATCTTTCTCTGTCTCCCTCCCGACGCTACCCTATATACCGATATAATCTATACCTGTACCACTCCATATACGCACCCATTGCGCAAACCTTCCAATCACCCACCGCACACTACACAGACCAGTTTCCCCGGAATTCTATCTCCCGTACTCATAAAAGGCCCTCGCTATAACTCCCCGCATTAGATTACCTGTTTAGACACCGTTACGTCTGCTACCATAGCCTTTATTGGCCACATGTAGTAACACAAATGAATATCAAATCAAATCAAATCAGATAGTACTTTGCGTAGCGTAGCATGCTGGTCCCTATGAAACACAAGCTGATTGAAGTCGCTCGCCCAACGGTGCCCTATACCACTTGAACAAACCCATCTCTGTCCTCGATATGTGCAAGCTTCACTTTCTTGTCACTTCCTTCCCTGATGTCCTCCATTTCCAACCCACGGAATACGTCTCCCATGCCCCCAGCCGAAGCTGCCGCCATGAGTTCCAGAGGGTCATTGGGGTCAAAATCAGCGTGCCGAGCTGGTATCCCTTGGTTCATAATTTGGGCCCAGAGCAGGATGAGGATGGACATGGACCGCAACAAAAGTGGTCGGAATGAGTATGAAGTAGGTTGCTCTCTGCTTGTATTCCCATCCAAAAGTCGTGGTGAAGGCGGTGCCGTTTATTGCCATTGTCAGACTTTCTGGAGGTCGCCGCCAAAGGGACCGCCATACGATGAGAGTTCAGTTTTCATGGCCTTGTAAGAGCTAAGTGCCGATTAGACATCAGTGCAGGCATTCACTTACTGTCCCAACGGATTGGATAACTCCGATTATATACCCCTCCTACAATGCGAAGGGTCAGCGATGTCCCGATTCCGTGCTTACTGAGGGGACTACCCAGAATGTCGGATAATCCAACGGGGCTCCATGTTTATCTTGGTCCGCATAAATCTGGCCATGGAATCACCGATAGAGTTCCCTGTCCCGCTCTGCCTCTGA
>JARJLF010003073.1:0-23240 GCA_029378395.1 Mycena leptocephala | reverse complement strand
CCGACACGCTTCGTATAGAGGACAGGAGGGCCGTGTTCGCACCAAGCGTGATGTTCTGAAATCGGCTTTGCTCCTCAGTTTGGCTGGCTGCGCCAAGTGGATTGTCCGCTTGTGTTACAGCTTCCAGAATCGCGATAACTAGGACTTGAATTTGGTAACACAACCATCGTTCACGCGCCTCCACGTCTTTTAATTGACCGAATCCAGTCCTAGAATATATGGGTGGGATGACCTGCTCAATCTTCTAATAGAACGATATTTTTTGACGAGGGCTTTTCCGAGTGTTTCTATGTGGCTGAAGTACGATGTGGAGTTTTCTTTTCTTGCTCGTTCACGACTAACACTCCGGTGTCGAGGCTCCTCGTGCCCGAATCATGGATCCGCAAACACTCCTTGCCACTGAATCATGCCATAAACATGGGTTCGCCCACCGCGACATCAAGCCTGACGTCTGCCAACAGTCATATATCTCCCTCCCGCTGACAGCACTTATTCTTGTAGAATTTCTGATTCGAGCCCTCTGGTCACATCAATCTAAGTGACTTCGGTGTAGGCTGAGTGTTGTTCGAGTGTCTCTTACTTTTTCCTTCCTTCAAGATGTTTTTGAAATAGAACTGACCTTTACTGGGCTCACGACACCTCGTTTGGATGCATAACTCTGGAGCTGATATCGATCATACAGATTACAAACAGCAACATCCCCGCTTGCTGCACAAACATGGTATTGATCTGGAGGATACTAACAGCAATGCGGATGGCCGAAACAATTGTATAATTATTATTTGCTGGCCCAGCCGCGACACGCTACAGTTTTATACCAATAGATATATGCGTTCAAGTACTTGATGGTTAGATTCTGTGAATCAATTTTTGCGTAGAATGGTTTTTCTGAGCATGCAAGACTGAGGACTCCAAAGTTCAACGCTGAACAGTTGAACTTTACAACGACCTGCGATCCAAACAACGCCCGAACTTCTCTGTCTGCCGTCTATAAGCGGCCGGGGGGCGTCAATCTTTTGGCAGCGGAAGATATGATGAGTTCACTATGAGTCTCAGTTGATAACTTGAGCCATCATGCGGGCCGAACAGGCAATGATGTCCGGTCCGTCTCGAGTTCGCGATCGTCGGACCGGGTCGCTGCTAAAATCGGAATCACTTTCTTTTCGGAATTCAGCGTCTTGATGGAACCGCAGGTGAAACCAAAGAGTCCTTATTTATGGGGGAGTTTGAGATACAGAAATCATGTAGGGAAGCTCGAGAACATATTGAGAAAGCAAAAATTTCAGAGCATAGCCGAAAGCCTAATCACGACGAGGAAGTAACGGGATAATTCTTAGGGTAGGGTGTCAGACACTACGCAAGATCGAGTAAATGAGCGGATAATTTATCAAGATGATAGCTACGCACCTGTATGGCGGATATTGAGAGGCTGTAATTGACTCGGGCACGGATGAAGTGGCATGAGTGGAACCAGCGGTGAGGATGCACTGTATTTCCTTGATATCGCCCTCCAGTTTACGTTGGTGTCCAACCTCCACGATGCGCTGCTCAATGTTGCATCAATCTCTACTGGGCGCCACAAAATAAGCCCACTCACCAGAACCGCGGTGCGGGTTTTCTTAACACGCTTCGCACATGCCGCGATGTCTTTGCACAGCTCCCTGTATTTATTCCAGACGAATTGCTCCCCTTTGGAGTCCAGGTTGCGGCATTTCAGTGACGAGACGGTTTTATTGGCTCTGTTGCACTGCTCAGTGAATACTCATGAACAAACAATGTAACTCACTCGAGCAATTTTCCCATTTCTTCTGTAAGGCTGAAATGATCCCGCGGGCACTGTACCATAGCGCGTCGGATGAGGTCCTTGGTCTGATCTATCAAGTGGATGAGATGGCAGAGTTGCGTCGAGGGGGACCGGAGGTGGACAGTGCAGAGCGCGGCGAGGACGAAGAGGAGTCCGAGAGCGGTGTAGCGGAGGGTGTGGTTGGGGATGGCTGCCACGAAGGCGAAGAGGAGGGAGAACAAAAGGTGGAAGTGGGAGGGGGAGGGGGTGTCTTCCATATCTGAGAAGGGACACATTGCGGGGATGCATTGCGGGCTTTAGACGTGTTTTATACTTGGAGGCGAACTTGTAGACGCCCGCTATTGTCGGAAGCTGGGGTGCTTGAGGATAAGAGTATGGAGCAAAATAGGGGCCCGCATTGAAGGGGTATCCATCTGCCTGAAGTCACTCTGACCTCTGCACTCTTCGTATGGGCTCGCGCGGGGTCCAGACAGCGGCGTCGGGAGAGGTCTGCAGTATGCCATTGAAGAGGGTCGCAAGTGATGCTGATCGACAACATATGCCAAGTCACCCCAATTAGGAAATCTTATTTGCCGCACATGCCATTTATGTCCCAAACTCACCGATTAATTTTCTGCGCAAAACGCCGTTCATGATTTGTATCCCGATTACCTCGAATGCTATTTATGTCCCAAACTCACCGATTAATTTTCTGCGCAAAACGCCGTTCATGATTTGTATCCCGGTTACCTCGATGGATCCAAGCGACCTTACACTTCCCTAGGGCCATAGAGCGCCTAACACCGCATTTGTTACGGAGACATACAGCAGCGGTGGCTGTGGATCTTACTCTCGACATGCCTTCCTCGTTTCCTACTTGTTTCTGATCTGCCATCGCTCCGTTACAAGCGCTCGAATCACTACGTCGAATGCGAATCCCGCGTGTTTCTTAATACTTAAAACCAGATGACAACTTTCATTTCCCCGTAATATGTCCATTCCTCGCAACGCATCCCCAGAAATGCGTCCCTTCTCCGATATTGAAGACGACCATTCACACTCCCACTCCCACCTTTTGCCATTCTCCCTCCTCCTCGCCTTCGTGGCAGCCATCCCCAACCACACCCTCCGCTATACCGCTCTCGGACTTCTCTTCGTCCTCTTCGTCCTCTGCACTGTTCACCTCCGCTCCCCCTTAGCGCAGCTCCACCATCTCGTCCTCTTGATAGATCAGGCCGAGGACCTCATCCGACGCGCCATGGTACAGTGCCCGCGGGATTATTTCGGCCTTACAGAAGAAATGGGGCGATTGCTTGAGTGAGGTTCGACCTGCGTCCCATTATATTCGTGAATGTTCAATGCGGTTCGACGGAACAACAGAGCGAATAAAAGCACCTCGCTACTTAAATGCCGCAACCTGGACTCAAAAGGGGAAAAATTCAACTGGAATAAATACAGGCAGCTGTCCAAAGACATCGCGGCATGCGCGAAGCGCGTCAGAAGCATTCGCACTGCGGTTCTGGTGAGTATGATTGTTTTGCACGGTCCTGACCGTCAATTAATTCAATATTCAACAGCACATTATTGAGGCTGGACACCAGCGCAAGCTCGCGGCTGATATCAAGGAAACAGAGCTCATTCTCGCTGCTGCTTCCACTCATGCTGCACCACCCGTGATTCCGTCAATTATAGCCTCTCAATATCCGCCATACAGGTGGGCGTCTCGCTTTTGAATTCTTATCAAACACATTTACTCGGGCGTTCAGTGTCTGATCACGCTCCCGAATCAAAATACTATATTTACCTCCTCGTCGTGAATACGCTTTCGGACATGCTTTGAATATTTTTCGTTCTTCCTCTATGATTTCATCTCTACTGGATCATTTCTATACTTCCACGTACCGAATTCCCCAAAGAAAAATGACATTTTGATTTTACTTGGAACCCGAGACAGACGCGGACATCAGCTGGCCATTCGTCCCGCGTGGTTGACAAACAAAGCCCAACATCGTCAACTAGCACCTATTAACCTAGTCCCGCTGCGAAAAAAATGACGAAGATTAATTGCGTGCATACTCTGGAACCTGGAATATCCAAATTTGTGGGATGCTAGAAAATTAGTCCCTCGACTTTTGGCTATTGGAAAATAATCCTGTCTTCTGAGCAGCATAATCGGGTGGCTTCCCGGTCTCTTGGATCCGACGCCCGGGGACAGAAAAATCTGAATGCTTCAACGGAAACCCTCACTCCCATGTCAATTGGTATGGAACTCAGAATTCCAGACACCAGCTTTTTTATGGGCCTGAATATCGTCACAAATGATACAATGGTCCCGACTCTTCATACTAACCTGATTAGTGCATACTCACCCGTACTTTCATGGTTGCCGGCATGGATTGGCTGTGTGTATCTGTATTTCTCCAATGAATTCTTGTTTCATCTATGAGATGTGCTTTATGTTGCCAATAGCCGTATCCGTGAAATTGGACAGTTTAACTTTGCCAGCGACCTGCGATCCAAACAGCCGCCCATGGCTAAATTTAGTAATTTTTTCTCGCGCACAGCCACATGCTGAACTTTCTGTCGGCTGGCTGTAAGCGCTCGCAGAGCAATTTCTGGCAGGAGGCCAATTAAATGAATGCCAGTTTATGGTCTTGGTCCTTGTTTATCGGCGCGGGCCGGACAGTTGATCATGTTCCCGTCTGTCCCGAGTTCTTCCGAACTGGAACCGCAAGCAAAATCAAAGTCTCAATTTTTTTTTCGGTAATTCGATACATAGAAATGAGGCATGAAAGCACCATAAAAGAGTGAGAAAGAGAATAATTAGAGCATAGCCGAAAGCCTATTCACGACGAGGAAGTAATTGCATAACTCTTGGGGCGGGTGTTAGACACTAAGCAGGCTCGGGTAGGTGGGCGGGTAATCTATTGGGATGATAGCTACGCACCTGTATGACGGATATTGAGAGGCTCTAATTGACTCGGCCACGGATGATGCGGCATGAGTTGAAGCAGCGGTGAGGATGAAATGTGTTTCCTTGATATCGCCCTCCAGTTTACGTTGGTGTCCGACCTCCACAATGCACTGCTCGATTTTGCATCGCTATCTATTTGCCCCGCGAATTAAGTATACTCACCAGAACCGCGGTGCGGATTTTCCTGACACGCTTCGCACATGCCGCAATGTCTTTGCACAGGTGCCTGTATTTGTTCCAGTTGAATTGCTCCCCGTTTGAACCCAGGTTGCGGCATTTAAGTAGCGACGCGGATTTATTGGCTCTGTTGCACCGCTTAGTGAATACCCGTGAACAAACAATGTAACTCACTCAAGCAATCGGCCCATCTCTTCTGTAAGGCCGAAATGATCCCGCGGGCACTGTACCATAGCGTGTCGGATGAGGTCCTCGGTCTGATCTATCAAGTGGGCGAGATGGTAAAGTTGCGTCGAGGGGGACCGGAATTGAACGGCGCGGAGTGCGGCGAGGACCAAGAGGAGTCCGAGGGTGGTGTATCGCACGGCATGGTTAGGGATTGCCGCTACGATGGTGAAGAGAAGGGAAAGCAAAATATCAGGAGAGGGAGCTTCTTCCATATCAGAGAAAGAGAAAGGACAGATTTGTGGGGTGCATCAGGGGCTTATGGTGTGTTTTATACTTGGATACCGCTCGGTATAAATCTACTGGTCTGGACTGTGCATATACATCACGTGTTTTGGAACTTGCATCATAGAAGCATTTTGAAGTATGAACTTTCTCACCATATACTACTCACAGGTGCCCGATGCCATAGTTGCGCGAATCCGAGATTAGGCGTCTGTGAGAGAAAAATGTGGCACGAGGAATGTTGCGGGGGCGTTTATCGGATATCCGCTGTCTGGAAGGATCCGCGCGTTCCATCGAGTAGTAACACAAACGCGGCAGATTTACGGGTCTTCTAACACAGAAGCATTTCAACATGCGGAAAAGAAGACTAAAAGAGTGGTCGCCCGAGGTGCTCGAAATAGACTTTGACATTGGGAATTGAACTTAGGCACTACCACATGGCTGTGAAATGTCAGGAGTACAGAGAGCGCCTCAAAAAAAAAATTAGCATCTGGGCCGAAAAATAGCATTATTACTCCCCAAATCTCGGCCGAAGGAGCGTAGCAGAGAAAATTAAAAAATAGCACTACAAAGGTTCGCGAGGATTTGTTAAAATGAGAATAAAAGAGTTGGTCGAGGATGAGTAGAGTAATTCAGCCATTTTTCTCGATGAACATTGGAACGCTCTACAAGGAGCGGTGTCCGGCGGCCTGTTTCCCAACTACCATTGGCCTTCTCCCGTTTCGGTGTTGCTCGGAATTCGCGTGGCCTGTCAACGGGAAGCAGGTAATGTGAACTCGTGCTCTCGAGTCTCGTTATAGAATACTGCTGTCAATAGTCGCATTTCTGGCATTTTCCGGAAGTACCTGGGAAAATTATTCAACAATTATTTGGCCGTTGTAGGAAGTGAATCAGTCATTTTGATGGGAGCTGTAATCTGGCGGATCGAAGAAGTAAGTTTTGCTCACTACCCGTTCCAGCCACGGTGTGTCCAGTAATCGCTCAATTTTTTCATCTTGTGCTCGTGCAGTCCTTTTCTGAACAAGCCTGATGTTTAGATTCACTATTTTTGATGCGCCATATGATCTCGCCTGAGAGCTCTTCTGTCGATGAAATATCTCCCGGAGGCGCTTGAGCTGACACTGATCTGTGGTGACTATTTGCTGTCGGCGCTAGCATTCTCACTCGCCTCGTAAACTACTCCGATGTTTGTTTTCACTATTTTTGATGCGCCATATGATCTCGCCTGAGAACTCTTCTGTTGATGAAATATCTCCCGGAGGTGCAGAGCTGACACTGACTATTTGCTGTCGGCGCTAGCATTCTCACTCGCCTCGTAATTCTTTGACGTTGACCATCCACATCCCCTTGAGATTATCTCCGATCAACGCCGCCCACGAAAATATCTCAAATTTAAACATGTCTATCGTTTTTATTCTAGCTGGAAAGGTAGTCATTTGAGAACATTCAGCCTTTCCGTGAGATGATGGATCCTAACTGGTGATCCTGCCACTGGATCGCGCCACAAATATCTGGATCAAAAGCTAAACTGGTGAGCGTCGCCTTCAGCGTCAATTCACTTCCAGCTGTGGAGTCGCAGTTGCTTTACAATAATCGGCACTTTCATTTTGAACCTAAATTGAACACAGCAAGCATGCACAAACAGAAGTGCCGAACGATAGAATGCTTGACAGTCATCTGATGGTCACCGAAGCCCAAGCGCTGCGCGACCGCATCGCCGCCTTCGAGAAGCCCAGCACAAGCAATGAACCTACGCGTGCCCCGCCACCCTTGCGCCCCAGGCCCGCCGGCGACGTCTCGTGGAAGCCCAAGCCGCCCAGCCCGCCGGTGGACACCCCTGCCTTCGCTGAAGGAGCGGGGGCGAGTAATGAGGGGGAGGCAGGCGCGGCGAAGAGCGGAATGGGTGGACAGATGAGCGTGAGTGATGTGAGGAGAGTACTGGAGGCGGCTGTCTTGGCGCGCTGACGCCGTTGCGCGTGGCGGGGAAAAAGTGGGTGCTCCGGTCGAAGCCACGATCTGAGGAGGTGGTGGTTGATTGTTGTGCGTCTTCCTGTGTAATGTTCCTTCCTTTCGTGACATTATCCACTTACCCGCTACTCTAGAACTCAAGCCATGGTCCCCACCTCGCATCTGGTTTGGTCACCGCGCACGGCCAGCCACACACCACGAGCATCCACTGGTCGTCGAACCGCGCTGCTGCAAAGTAATCCTTCCCAGTCACGTCGCCTTTCACGGGCACCCGCGCCGTGCTGGCCATACCGCCTCCGCGCTTTCGTGGTGTTCATGAATGCCTGGATTTTTGTTATATCTTCCGCTTCTGTTGCCTGTCTCGGCTTTGTTGATTCAATGCATTATGGCCGTTTTCTGTTCCACGACCGTGGAGGTGTGCACACCTAGTATTGCAACCGAGACTGAGCATCCGCGATGTTCTACACTTGAAAGCTGCGAAGAAGCTCTTGTATTTCAATGTCAGCTAAGTAATCCCATACGGACTACCTTAATTCTTCCGCCCATATTCGTTTCGCATGAAGAGCTGTGTGCTATCGATGCAGATGGTACCGTACCGACCAACGACGAGATGAGGTGATGGAGGCACGAAGGTCTTACTTCTGTTTTTACTCCTCGGGGTCCCTGAAAGAAAAATAAATGTAGCTGCGGTCAAAAAACGAAACCTTGAATTGGATTGGATACCTATGATGTATGATGTCGGTGAGCCCACCACACTTTTACTGCTGGCGTTCTCATCTTTGCTCTCATCTTCTTCCCCACAGTCTCGACCACTACCGTCCCCTGAAATTTGTGCCCCTCCGCTCTTTTTTTTCGGCCGCCATCGGAACAATATGATAACATAATCCCACCCTTATATTGTCAGTGCGCTGTTGTAGTCCTTGTCTTCAGCCTCCTTTAACTGACTCCATTCAGACGTTGGTTTGAGCAGATTGTGACGTCCCAACCATAGGTTCCCTTTCAGCCCGGTCCATTGGTTTGTGTTTGTTACATTTTTCTTTCAAGTTCATTCTGAACAGCCACACCGACACGCTTCGTAAAGGACGGGAGGGCCATGTTGGCACCGAGTGTGATATTCTGAAATCAGCCTTGCTCGTCAACTCGGCCGGCGCGGCCAAGTGGATTGTCCGCTTGTATTACAGCTTCCAGAATCGCGATACCTAGGACTTGAATTTGGTAACACAACTATCGTTCACGCGCCTTAACATCTTTAATGATTAAATTTAGGTCCTAGAATATATGGGTGGGGATAACCTCTTCTAATAGCACGAGATGTTTTTGACGAGGCCTTCTCCTGTTTCTATGTGACTGAAGCGCGAAGTTTTCTTTTCTTGCTCGTTCACAATGACACTCGCGTGTCGAGGCTCTTTGTGCCGAACAGGCACGACGGCGATTTTGGCGCTCATGGATCCGCAAACACTCCTTGCCACTGAATCATGCCACATGGGTTCATCCATCGCAACATCAAGCCCGACGTCTGCCAACAGTTCATATCTTCCCTCCCGCTGGCAGCAACTATTCTTGTAGAAGTTCTGATTCGAGCCCTCTGGTCACATCAATCTAAGTGACTTCGGTGTAGCATGAGTGTTGTTTGAGCGTCTTCTTCAAGATGCTTTTGAAATAGAACTGACCTTTACTGGGCTCACGACATCTCATGTTTGGATACATAACTTCTTGGTTGTCTGGAGCTGACATCGAATCATATAGATTACGAACAGCAACGTCTTCACTTGCTGCACAAGCATAGTATTGATCTCGAGGATACTAACGGCATTGGGGATGGCCGGAACAATTGTTATAATACTTATTTACTGGCCCAGCCGCGACACGCTACAGTTGCTATACCAATAGATACATGCATTCAATCACTTGATCGTTAGATTCTGTGAATCAATTTTTGCGTAGAATGGTTTTTCTGAACATGTAAGACTGAGGACTCCAAAGTTCAACGCTGAACAGTTGAACTTTACCAACGACCTGTGATCCAAACAACGCCCGAACTTTTATGTTTGCCGTCTATAAGCGCCGTGGGGCGTCAATCTTTTGGCAGCGGGAAGATATGATGAGTCCACTATGAGTCCCAGTTGATAACCTTGAGCCATCATGCGGGCCGAGCAATGATGACCGCGTCCGTCTCGAGTTCGCGATCGTCGGACTGGGTCGCTGCTAAAATTGGAATCACTTTCTTTTCGGAATTCAGCGTCTTGATGGAACCGCAGGTAAAACCAAAGAGTCCTTATTTAGGGGGGAGTTTGAGATACAGAAATCATGTAGGGAAGCTCGAGAACAGATTGAGAAAGCAAAAATTTCAGAGCATAGCCGAAAGCCTAATCACGACGAGGAAGTAACGGGATAATTCTTAGGGTAGGGTTTCAGACACTACGCAAGATCGAGTAAATGAGCGGATAATTTATCAAGATGATAGCTACGCACCTGTATGGCGGATATTGAGAGGCTGTAATTGACTCGGCCACGGGTGAAGCGGCATGAGTGGAACCAGCGGTGAGGATGAACTGTATTTCCTTGATATCGCCCTCCAGTTTACGTTGGTGTCCAACCTCTACGATGCGCTGCTCGATGTTGCATCAATCTCTCCTGGGCGCCACAAAATAAGCCCACTCACCAGAACCGCGGTGCGGATCTTCCTGACACGCTTCGCACATGCCGCGATGTCTTCGCACAGCTCCCTGTATTTAATCCAGGTGAATTGCTCCCCTTTGGAGTCCAGGTTGCGGCATTTCAGTAACGAGATGGTTTTATTGACTCTGTTGCACTGCTCAGTGAATACTCATGAACAAACAACGTAACTCACTCGAGCAATCTTCCCATTTCTTCTGTAAGGCCGAAATGATCCCGCGGGTGCTGTACCATAGCGCGTCGGATGAGGTCCTCGGTCTGATCTATCAAGTGGGTGAGATGACAGAGTTGCGTCGAGGGGGACCGGAGGTGGACGGTGCAGAGCACGGCGAGGACGAAGAGGAGTCCGAGAGCAGTGTAGCGGAGCATGTGGTTGGGGATGGCTGCCACAAGGGCGAGGAGAAAGGAGGGCAATATGTGTAGGTAGGAGGAGGCCGCTTGTATGTCGGAGAAGGAGGAGAGACATTTCTGGGGGAGGATTGGGGAGTTTAGAATGTGTTTATACTTGGACGCAAAATAAGCGCGGTTTCGAGATGTGGAGAACTCCATCTCAGGCTCAGGGTTGAGCCCGAAAGGGAACGTTAGTAACGTCTCACACTGCTACCGCGAAACGACTCAGATATACATCATTAAGCGCGCTCCATCAATGACTGCATCGGAATGAGCCTCGTCGTGCGACTCGATTGCTGTGCTCAGAACTGCAATTGTCCGGGTTAGGAATCTGTTAGGAACCGCCGCTGATCCGGACTCTCCGCCTCAAAACTTTTGGAGGTTGGCTGTCGGAAACTTTAGCTCTGGCTCTTGCTTTTGGTACCCCCGAGCTTTCGGTCCGCCGCTGCTTGCGGGCACATTCTGTGCCGCCGTGTTTTTGCTCAATGGCCGCTGCAGCGTGGCAGAAGTAAAGCAGTCGTGTCCCATGATGTCGTGAAAATCCGAGCACGTATGTAAGATAGAGCAGTCGTCTCCCACGATGTCGTAAAAATTCGAGCACGTATGTAAGATAGAGCAGTCGTGTTCCACGATGTCGTGAAAATCCGAGCATGTATGTAAGATAGAGCAGTCGTGTCCCACGATGTCGTGAAAATTCGAGCACGTATGTAAGATGAAGCAGTCGTGTTCCACGATGTCGTGAAAATCCGAGCATGTATGTAGGATGAAAGATCTCCCACGGCTCAGATAATTTTGCTTTCAAGCGAAATGCGCAATAGATCCACATGTCTAGACACCTTCAAAGCGTTAAGAGTTAGAGGCCGCGGAACCAAAATCAAATACTATGGCAGTCATGGGAAAATAAAACAACAAAGCACAGGTACGAGCACTTTTTTCTTGTAGCGTCTGTTTATAATTAAGAGACTAGGTATTATTAGTGACGAGAAAAGGATGCGTATCTAGACCAGCTCGAGGCGCGAAGCAAGAGATCTACACCTTCTTCAAGAGTAGGAATTAGAGGTCGCGGAGCCAAAATTAAATACCTATTGAGTAATATTCAGGCGATGTTATGGCGGCCAAGGGTCAGAGGCTTCGGGCGTCCGGCACGGTCCCGTCAGACCGCTGGGTTCAAAAAAAGCCCTGGGTAAAAACGGGTGTACTCTTCTGTCAACCGTTCTTGGTACAGGTACTATTTCTCTCCAGGGAAGTTGTCGATTCTTCACGGATAAATAATACTGTAGCTTGTATGAGTATACTCCCCATCCGAAGGGCCCCCCAGGTAGTATTTAACCCCGTCACCGACCTGTCACGCCAAAGTTTTTGAGGGGTACGGGTCGAAGCCCTACTTCTCTGAACCCGACACTGAGTATATCACTGAGCCAAATCTGCGGCCATTGGCTACTGCAGTAATTCATGGTCTCAAAACGCACCCAAAGGGCTTGAGAACAGAAGAAGAGTTGCCTCTATACTCCATACTGCAACAAATAGTGGTCAGCTCGCACTAAAGGGCGTCATTATCGCCCCAAATTCATCATATCCTCAGTCTGAATCCTCTGAGTCTGAGTCTGAGAACGACTGAGAATTTTCGGCCCAAGATCCTGATAGGCATGTTACGGACGATTCGAGAGTCGGCGTCGCAATAGAGCCCATTCATAGACACAGCAATGGATTAAAGTGAAACACAAGCGCACTTGTCTGCGAGTTGGTACATGTACCAATTTTGTTTCAACTCAGGGGCGATTCTGTTCACTTCCGCTTTTGTTATGTACTCCATTTATTGTTCTTCCTCGAGTGGTTGCTTCGGATTCTACAGTACTCGGAATATGCCCGAACCTGTGTTGGAATTCATCCACAGCCTGACGTCTGCCAACAGTTCATATATGTCTTATTTGACCCCACTGGTTAGATCAAACTAAATGACCCCGATCTAGCGTGAGTCCTGTTCGAGTCCAAATGTCTCCTACTTTATCTTTCGAGATGATTTTGAATAGAACTGACCTCCACTGGGATGCATAATTTTGGCATAATTTCTGGGTTGTCTGGAGCCGACATCGAATTTTCATGAACAGCACAAGCATGTAAAGTATTGATATCGAGGATACTAACAGTATTGTGGATGGCCAAATAAATTTGCTGGCCTAGCTGCGACACCAATGCGACACGCTACAGTCGTTATGCCCATAGATACATGGTGCATTTACCGCGAATTAATTCTGGGTCCGTTGGTTTTCATAATACATAAAAGCGGTCTCCAAAGTTATGGAGTTGAACGTTGAACAGATGAACTTTGCCAACGACCTGCGATCCAAACAACGCCCATCGCTAAATTTAGTAATTTTTACCGACGCACAGCCACATGTTGAACTTTCTGTCGGCTGCCTGTAAGCGCTCGCGGAGGAATTTCTGGCAGGAGGACAATTAAATGAATGCCAGTTGATGATGTTAGGCCTTGTTTATTGGCCACCGGGCCGACCAGTTGATGTCCCCGTCTGTCCTGAGTTTTTCGGAACTGGAATCGCAAGCAAAATCGAAGTCTCACTTTTTTTTTGGTAATTCGATACATAGAGGTAGGAGATCACGATAACAGAGTGAGAAGGTAAAAACATCAAAGCATGGCTGAAAGCGTATCCACGACGAGGAAGTAACGGTGGTACTTTAATTCAGGAGGGTTGTCCAACACTATGCGTGCCTGAGTAAATGTCTTTGGCATTAAAAAGCGAGATCTTCACCTGCAAGGCAGATATTGAGATGCTGAGAGGGTGTAATTAACTGAATCGCGGATGGCGTGGTATGGCAGCAAGAATGAACTGTGTTTCCTTGATATCAGCCGTGAGCTTGCGCTGGTGTTCAGCCTCCGCAATGAGCTGTTGAGTATTGAATTAATTCGTTGTCGGGACCGCGTGGAGCAAGCCTACTCACCAGAACCACAGTGCGAATGCTCCTGACACGCATTGAGCAGGTTGCTATTTCCTTAGACAGCATCCGGAATTTGTTCAAGCTGAACTGCTCCCCATCGGAATCCAGGATGCGGCATTTCAGTAGCGAGGCGGATTTATTGACTCTGTTGTCTTGTTGGTCAGCATTGAACATCCACGACATCGGTTGGGACCGACTCGAGCAATCGACCCATTTCTTCTGTAAGGCTGAAATAATCCCGCGGGCATTGCGCCATCGCGTGCCGGATAAGTTCTTCGGTCTGATCAATCAAGAGAGCGAGATGGCGGAGCTGCGTCGAAGGGGAGCGGAGGTGAATAGTGGATAGTAAGAAGAGGCCGAGGAAGAGTCCAAGGGCGGAGTAGCGGAGAGTGTGGTTGGGGATGGCTGCCACGAAGGCTAGGAGGAGGGAGAGCAAAAGGTGGAAGTGGGGGGGGGAGGGGGCGTCTTCCATATCGGAGAAGGGACGCGTTTCTGGGCATGCATTGCGGAGTTCTGGTCGTGTTTTATACTGGGAGGTGAGATAGACGCCCCACATTGAGAGCAGCACATGCCAAGGGGTCTCAAATCGCGTTATTACGGATGTTGATCCATTGGGGATATAACTTGCAACCGCTTGGCACGTGTGGATGTCAACATGTCGGCAATTGACCTGATCGGTCGCGGGATATCACTACCCTGACCATATTTTGAATGCTAAAGATAACCTTTAAACCAGATCCTAGTCGGAATTCGGAATGCCGGGCTCCCACATGTATCCGAGGGAGGCGCTGCAAGGCGTCGATTCCGGCGGGCAATGCCAAATCAGGTATCGCCTCTCCGAAGATCTACTTGTATCCAAGCGATTCCTCGGTTTTTATGTGATGAATGACTGTGAGAGATCAAAACTTGATTCCGAAATGGAAGTAAAAGACAAGTGCAAAAAATAGATTCGCGTTAGGAAATAACAAACCGACACACCGGGACCTATTGTCCGAGACCGAGGGGTCGGAACACAAAACAGATTGTATAAAGTGTATCTGTAGCATATCTCCGGTACATACGTGCTACTCGAGGCTCTCGGGGGAGCGGTATCGTGGGTTGTAGACGGGCTGGCCGACAAGAATGGAACAAAGAAGCAGTGTCCCGAGATCAGTGGTGCTGCTTCCACAATACATAATACCCCGACGGAGTACTATAATTGGCCTTGGAATGCAAAATGTTCTAGAAGTGAAAAATGTCAATCTACCGCACTCAACTCTTGGCCGGTTGCCTTCGGAGATAGCCCAAATGAAGCCGATATGAATTCGGTTTTATTTGGGCCATCTCCGAAGGCAAACGGCCCAGAATTGAGTGCGGTAGAGTGACATTTTTCACTTCTAGAACATTTTGCATTGCAAAGCCAATTATAGTACCTGGGGAATTACTCACCTACTTTGGCAGGTGGGACGGCATCCGTCTGAGTCATCGAGCCATCAATGCAATTTAAGCTTACAAGTGGGTGAAAATTATTCAGCGAATTTACATGGGAATTGCTGTTAGCGCCAACAGCAATTTGTCAAACTTGCCTTCGATCCGCCACATCCCAGCTCTCATCAAATATGTAAATCTGGCTCCGCGCCAAGGTCGCACCCAGGCATAGGGACAAGAGCTGATTGAAGAGGACGACTGATTCACTTCCTACAACGGGTCGAATATTTTTTGAGAATCTTATCCGCGTCGTCCTTGTCGGATCAACGCCGCCCTTGGTGGGACCAAACTCCTGAAAGCCGTGTGGCAATTATAGCCCTTCATAGCCCTTCATAGCCGCATCATGCAAAAACGCTGCAGACTTGGTACGTTAATCCCAATCTCAGCTTGGCCGAACACCGATCTAATATAAGAGCCTCAAGCGCTATAGACTATCCCCTCACGGCATCTCGTCTTTCCGCCTCCTAATAAGAGCCTCAAGCGCCATAGACTATCCCCTCACGGCATCTCGTCTTTCCGCCTCCTACTTGCCATAGCTGTATAAAGCCGCTATACCCGAGGCTCCCTCGCCATCACTTCGCGTCCCCTTCACCATGTACTGGAGCAACGATCGCGAATGCCCGGAGGAGACCGCGTCTACTGGCTCGTCGACCCCACCCACTCCGTCCGCGGACCGCTTTTACGCGCCTATCAGCGGCAACGCTTGGCCATCGCTCCAAAGTCAGACAACGAAGGACGTCCTTCAATCGTCTGTTCCATTGATACCGGTAAATCGTTCTGTGAACATACCTCCTTCTCTAGATTCGTTCGGCTATGCCAGGTAGGCAGACTCCACCTAAGAAAATATGCTGGCGGAGATAGTAGACAGACGTGGACATGCCTCCGTCCCAGCCCATGTTTTCTTGCTGTTTTGTGTTGCGATCATCTACACCAAGTTGGCCTATTGTACCTCTGTCTATGTTGGTCTATGTCTGTTGAAAATGGTCTACATCAGCGGGCATACATACAATACACCCATAGACAGACCCCGTGACAGTGCACTGTCTACTTACTTGGGGTGGGAACGCGGTGCTTATTATAAATCATAAGGCGTAAGTTTTATTTGCATGGTTCCGAAAAACTTCCTGTGTGGTTGATGGATTCGACTCCGTTTATGACGGCAGAATGTGTGAAAAGGTACAGCTAAGTATTCCAGATTTGGGCTCGTTGGGAACTGCGCACTCTACAGCTACGACTTTCTGTTTCGGGCAACACTGGGCTTTCCGTGAGAGGTGATGGATCCTGACATGCATCTGGAAAACGACCTGAAACTTGACAGTGGTTGACAGCGCTGTATAGTGCCATAGTGGCCATAGGTACATCCCCCCTATGCAGCACTATGTAGCACGTGCGCCACCACTATGCAGCACTATGGAAGCACTATGGGAGTGCTATGCAGTCAAGGCCGGCCGCATATATCCTCCATTATTGTTCCTCTTCTCCGGCTCCCCCATAGCTAGCCTCGCAATAACAATATAAAAGCAGAGAAAATCGATTTATTTATTTAAGTACTTCACACACAAGTCTACTAATTCACCAATACATAAAACTGAAGCTCCCGCGATCGACTACAACCTTCTCACCGTGATCATTCGCGCACGAGCCCCCGCACGGAATACAGAACTGTGGCAATACAATATAAGTAATGGACTGAACGAAACTCGAGACAGAACACTTGCCAAAGCCGTCCTCGCAACAAAAAAAGGTCGAGCCATGTGTCATATGTATCGCCAGATATTCTATTTCATCACCTTCAGCGTCGTGCAGTTGTAGGGAAAGGGAAACCACTCACGAAGCCATTGCGAGCACACAACGATCTCGCCGTTCCCATCATCGAGGTCTGAGTCTCCCGGTAGCGACACGACATATCCTTGGAGTCCTTGGAGACTGTGGCTCAGCATTCGACATGCGACACACAAAAGGAATTGGACATACGAATAGTGAATGACCCCATACCAGCAACGTCCTCGTTTCGCTCCCGGGACCGTTTGTTGGAGACCGGAGCGACAGAATCCGCTCAAAATAAGATGCTTAGACTCGAAAAGACTCGTAGATTGGAACATACCATTTAAACCACCATCGTTCTCCTGTAAACACATGCACGTGCGACATCTTTCGCAGAGCGGGGATTCCCTTGAAGTCGAAGGCGGTATGCCGCTCCACGCGGGTGAACGGACCTTTAGAATGTACGGGGAACGTTACTGCATCAGACAGGGGGCATTAGTTGGTCGGGCCACAGCTCTGACACTCACGCAGCAGGAACATGTGCTAGCGAAGAGCGCGGGGAAGCACCATTCTAGAGAGGAGCAACAATAGGCCGGCGATGCGAGGAAGATCAAGGGACTCCCACCTAGTCGATCTGACACAATATGGCTGCTGGTGTAGCCCTCTAGGTGATTGGTAGAGACACTTTTGAGCTCCAAAATGAAGGCGAAAGCGAAAAAAGATGAGAAGAATCGGGGAGGATGAGCGTCTGCGATGAAAGAAGAGAACAAAGAACAACCAAGCACGTGCTTGCCTCATGACTCATTTCTGCCGCCCAACCGCCGCCAGCTCCGCCGCCTCTTGGCAGTCGCTGTCCAAAAGCTTCATACAGCGTTAATTTATGTTCAAGCGCTGCGCAAAGAGGTCGAAACGGCTGACCACACCCTTTCAGCCGCCAATGAAGACCTGGGACTCGCGAGTTCGGACTGCGATACGAGAGACGAGCTTACCAGTGAAGTATGGGCTGGATTCCGACGATCCTTGTAATATCTACCGAGGGGACTCAGATTCAGATTGACTGTGAGTCCATTCAAAATTCATCCCACTGTACTTACTCATTTGTATTTACAGATTTTACTTGGAAGAAATTTCTTGTTGACCACGTCGCGTCATGTTCTGGTTCAAAAGCTGAAAAGTATTACTTCAGTATTTTCGTTTTGAACCCGGTTCGAAAGTTTATAATGCAAATAAACACCTGTTGATAATATCACTTGTGGCTATTGTGAAGACGAATGGCGAGAACTGAAGGAAATGAATAAAACCTGCAGATGCGCACTCACTCGGGCGGCACAGTGTTAGCTCTGGGACGGCAGAGTGTTGCATAGTGCTGCATAGTGGTCGGTGCACCGCCGCATAGTACTCTACAGTACTATGGACCACTATGAGATCTATGGTACTATGGCCCGACTATGCCTCGGCTACGGTTTTCCAGATGATTGAACAGCCGTGATCCTGCCACTGAATCGCATTCAATATCTGAATCAAAAGCTAAACTGGTGACCATCCGTTCCTTTAATCGTCAGTTCAATTCACAAGCGCTGGCCGCTGTGGAGTACGCAGTTGACTTTTAATCGGCACTTTGAACTTTAACCTAAAATACAGAATCAAGCATGCACAAACAGAAGCGCCGAAAGACGGCGTGACGTCACCATGTCTGTGACGCCCCGCCACCACCGAAGCCCAAGCCCGGCTCGCTGCGCGACCGCATCGCCGCCTTCGAGAAGCCCAGCACAGGCAATGAACCCGCGCGCGCCCCGCCACCGTTGTGTCCCAAGCCCGCCGACGGCGTCTCATGGAAACCCAAGCCGCCCAGCCGCCTGCGGACACCCCTGCTTTCGCTAGGAGCGGGGGCGAGTAATGCGGGGGAGGCAGGCGTGGTGGAGAGCGGAATGAGTGGAGAGATGAGCGTGAGTGATGTGGGGAGAGTACTGGACGCGGGCGTCTGGGCGCGCGCTGACGCCGCCCGTTGCACGTGGCGGGGAAAAAGTGCGTGAAGCCCGCGGTCAGAGGAGGTCTTGTTGCACGTCTTCTGGTGTAATCTTCCTTCCTTTCGTGACATTATCCACTTGCCCGCTACTCTAGAACTCAAGCCGTGGTCCCCGCCTCGCATCTGGTT
Organism: Mycena leptocephala; assembly: GCA_029378395.1. NCBI lineage: Eukaryota > Fungi > Basidiomycota > Agaricomycetes > Agaricales > Mycenaceae > Mycena > Mycena leptocephala. The sequence goes on along the minus strand of JARJLF010003073.1, from coordinate 4,481 downwards.
TGGTCACTGCGCACGGCCAGCCACACACCACGAGCATCCACTGGTCGTCGAGCCGCGCCGCTGCAAAGTGATCCTTCCCGGTCACGTCGCCTCCGTGCCCGCGACGTGCTGGCCATACCGCCTCCGCGCTTTCGTGGTGTTCATGAATGCCCAGATTTTTGTTATCTCTTCCTGTCTCGGCTTTGTTGGAAATTGATCCAATGCATTATCGCCGTTTTCTGTTCCGTGACCGTGGAGGGTGTGCCCACCTAGGTATTTCAACCGAGACTGAGAATCCGCGATGTTCTATACTTGAAAGCCGCGACGAAGCCACGTCTGCCTCTGGCCCAGATAAGCAATCCTATACGGACCACCTTAATTCTCCTACCCATTTTAGTTCCGCAAGCTCGGAGAGCTGTGTGCTATCGATGCAGATGGTACTGTACCGACCAACGACGAGATGAGATGACGGTAGCACGAAGTCTTACTTCTGTTTTACTCCTCGGTGTCCCCGAAAGAAAAATAAATGTAGCTGCGGTCAAAAAACGAAAGCTTGAATTTGGATTGAATTCCTATGGTGTATGATGTCGGTGAGTCCACAACACTTTTACTGCTGGCGTTCTCATCTTTGTTCTCATCTTCTTTCCCACAGTCTCGACCACGGTCTTGGCCACATCATCCCCTGAAATTTGTGCCCCGCCGCTCTTTTTTTTTCGGCCGCCATCGGAATAATATGTGGATAACGTAATCCCATCCTCATATTATGAGTGCGTTGTTGTAGTCCTTGTCTTCAGCCTCCCTTAACCGACTCCATTCAGACGTTGGTTGAGCAGATTGTGACGTCCCAACCATAGGTTCCCTTTCAGCCCTATCCAGTGGTTTATTTTTGTTACATTTCATTCTGAATTCGTTCTATACAGCCATACCGACACGCTTCGTGGTCATGTTCGCACCGAGCGTGATATTCTGAAATCGGCTTTGCTCCTCAACATTGCCGGCGAGGCCGAGTGGATTTGCCGCTTGCATTACAGCTTCCATAATGGCGATAACTTATATTTGTATTTGCAACCATCCTTCATGCGCCTCCACCTCGTTTAATTGATTGAATCCTGGTCTTAGAATATATGGGTGGAGATGATCTGCTCAATCTTCTAATAGAACGAGATGTTTTTGACGAGGGTTTTTCCGAGTGTTTCTATGTGGCTGAAGTACTATGTGGAGTTTTCTTTTCTTGCTCGGTCACGACTGACACTGCGGTGTCGAGGCTCTTCATACCCGATGGCAATTTTGGCGCTCATAAAGAAATCCCTGCCATTGAATCATGCCACAAACATGGGCTCATCCACCGCGGCATCAAGTCTGACGTCTGCCAACATTGTGCCAACAGTTCATATATCTTTCCTCCCGCTGACAGCAATTATTCTTGTAGAATTTCTGATTCGAGCCCTCTGGTCACATGCTTAACTGCTTGCGTTGTCGGGAACTTGTGAGTACTTGAATCCTCGGAATGCTTATTTTCCACAGATGTGGGACCAACTTGTACAGCCAAGTCACCGAATAGCAATACCTTCCAATTGGGAAATCTTATTTCTCTGGCCTGCGCGTGCTATGTATATCTCAAACCACAAAAAGTTCAGCTCTCGAGTTCATTTAATTTTCTGCGCAAAACGCCGCTCATGATATGCATCCCGCACAATAAGCCAAATTGGACGGTCTGGTATTTTTTCATGTGGCCCTCGGATCTTCCCAGTCCGCAGTTCGCATCCAGATGATTGAGTTGCACATTTTAATTCACTTTAAAAACGAAGAAAAACCAGATGCACTCTGGGCACTGCAGATCCGGGGCAGAAGTTTGTTTTCCATTTGACAGATAATAAATATCTGATGCCGCGCCCTGCATCTGGTATTCCCGAGGCCGCTCGGTCATTGATAACAAGCGTAATGAACTCGTGTCCGGCACTGCTTTTCTCCAAGAAGATTTTTATTTATTCTTCAAGGTCCGGCCAGATGGCTCCCCACAACCCCCGCGAGAAGCTTGTTTCAGGTTACCACCTCCGACCTAAACAATAATAAGCCTTTTGATTAACTAGCCAGCCATAAACCAGCTTCTCTTTCGCTCCCTGCGGCACAAATCTGATCTGTGTCTTTACGCGTTCGTCGACCCTTTTCCCTGCTTTAACTGCCACCCATCTCGTGGCTCTATACATGCCTTCCTCGTTTCCCACCTGTTCCTGATCTGCCATCGCTCCGTTACAAGCGCTCAGTCACTACGTCGAATGCGAATCCCGCGTGTTTCTTAATACTTAAACCTAGACGACAACTTTGCATTTTCTTATAATATGTCCATTCCTCGTAACGCATACCCCCAGATGTGTCCCTTCCTGGATATGAAAGACACTTCCCACGCCCACTCTCACCTTTTGCTTTCCCTCCTTCTCGCGTTCGTGGCAGCCATCCCCAACCACATCCTCCGCTACACCGCCCTCGGACTCATCCTCGTCCTCGTCGTGCTCTGCACTGTCCACCTCCGCTCCCCTTCGGCGCAGCTCCGCCATCTCGCCCGCTTGATAGATCAGACCGAGGACCTCATCCGACGCGCCATGGCGCAGTGCCCGCGGGTTTATTTCGGCCTTACAGAAGAAATGGGGCGATTGCTCCAGTGAGTTTCAACCTGCGTCCCATTATATTCGTGATGTTCAATGCGGTTCGACGGGACAACAGAGCGAATAAAAGTACCTCGCTACTTAAATGCCGCAACCTGGACTCAAAAGGGGAGCAATTCAACTGGAATCAATGCAGGCAGCTGTCCAAAGACATCGCGGCATGTGCGAAGCGCGTCAGGAGCATTCGCACTGCGGTTCTGGTGAGTATAATTGTTCTGCACGGTCCTGACCACGAATTAATTCAATATCCACAGCACGTTATTGAGGCCGAACACCAGCGCAAGCTCGTGGCTGATATCCAGGAAATAGAGCTCTTTCTCGCTGCTGCTTCCACTCGTGCCGCACCACCGGTGATTCCGTCAATTGTAGCCTCTCAATATCCGCCACACAGGTGAGCATCTCGCGTTTGAATTTCGTATCACACACATTTACTTGGGCGCTTAAGTGTCTGATCACGTTCCCGAATCAAAAGACTATATTTACTTCCTCGTCGTGAATACGCTTTCGGACATGCTTTGGAAAATTTCCATTCCTCTGTGATTTTATCTCTACTGGATCATTTCTATATTTCTATGTATCGAATTCCAAAAATAAAAATGTGACTTTGATTGCTTGCCACCAATGCCAATGAATCTGAGACAGACGCAAACATCAGCGGTTGTTCGGCCCGCATGGTTGACAAGCAAAGCTCAACATCGTCAATTAGCACTTATTAAATAGTCCCGCTGCGAAAAAAAAATGACGACCATCGGTGGGCGGGCAGGAAGAGAATCCTTGGATAAATGCACCCGCAGTTGCGTGCATGCTCTGGAACCTGGAATACCCAAATTTGTGGGATGCTAGGAAATGAGTCCCTCAACTTTTGGCTATTGGAAAAATAATCCTTTATGTGGTGTCTTCTCAGTAGCATACTAATCGGGGGCTTCCCGGTCTCTTGGATCCGAGGGACAGAAAAATTCGAACGGTTTAACGGAAACCATCCCAATCGGTATGGAACTCAGATTTCCAGACACCAGCTCTGCTGTGGGCCTGAATATCGTTACAAATTATACAATGGTCCCGGCTCTTCATACTAACCTGATTGGTGCATACTCACCCGTACTTTCGTGGTTGCCGGCATAGATTGGCTGTGTGTATCTGTATTTCTCCAATGAATCCTTGTTTCATCTATGAGATGTGCTTTATGTTGCCAATAGCTGAAATTGGACAGTTTAACTTTGCCAGCGACCTGCGATCCAAACAAACGCCCATCGCTAAATTTAGTAATTTTTAATCAGTGCACAGCCACATGTTGAACTTTCTGTCGGCTGTCTGTAAGCACTCGCAGAAGAATTTCCAGCAGGAGGCCAATTAAATGAATGCCATTTGATGGTCTTGGGCTTTGTTTGTCGGTGCGGACCGGACATTTGATGATGTCACCGTCTGTCCCGAGTTCTTCGGAACTGGAGTCGCAAGCAAAATCAAAGTCTCAATTTTTTTTTTTGGTAATTCGATACATAGAAATGAAGTAGGGGAGCACAATAAGCTCGTAGAAAACTAAAAACATCAAAGCATGGCCGAAAGCGAATTCACAACGAGGAAGTAACATGGTACTTTAATTCGGGAGGGTGTCCAACACTATGCGTGCCTGAGTAAATATGCCATTAAAAGCAAGATGTTCACCTGCAGGCAGATATTGAGATGTTGAGAGGGTGTAGTTGACTGAGTCACGGATGGAGCTGCATGGCGGCGAGAATGAACTGTGTTTCCTTGATATCAGCCGCGAGCTTGCGCTGGTGTTCAGCCTCCACAATGAGCTGTTGAATATAGCATTGGCTCGTTATCTTGACCGCGCAGAAG
>JARJLF010003072.1:0-23250 GCA_029378395.1 Mycena leptocephala | reverse complement strand
ACCCGTATTTAATACGTGTGTTTGAAGAATACAGTGGGGAGCTCGTTCGACTCAAGCCTGGGCCATGCTGTCTTGAATGGACTTTTTTTTGCTTCCACTTCCCACAAGTGTGAGCCAATGTAAAGAGGTTGAGTCCACTCAAAAAAAGGCCCAAAAGCACATGGTATGCACCCACATCCCACAGGGAATTGGAGAAAATTCGAGTGGGAGCTCGTTTGACTCGAGCCTGGGTCATATAATTAGCTTGAACTTATTTTTTTATTGTTGTTGGTTCCTGCATATCTGAGAATCAAGGGGCACTTACCCAGGTTGGATTTGAAGGTAACAAGGCCAGAAGCACATAGGGTACACCCACATTTAATCTCGTGTGTCTGAACCCAAGGAAATTAAGTGGGAGCTCGTTCGACTCGAGCCTGGGCCATTCTTGCATGTTCAATCACTTTTTTTTGTCCCATTTCCTGCATAATTCTGTACATTCCATGTACTTGCACAGGTCAGGTTCCACTGAAACCAAGGCCCAGAGCACATAGGGTGCACCCACATTCCATCGTCCGTTACTTTGGGAATCAAGTGGGAGCTCGTTCGACTCGAGCCTGGGCCATCTCTGGTCTTGACGTCTTTCTTTTTATCGCGGTTCCGGCATAATTCGTGAATCAACATGTACTTACACAGGTTGGGTTTGAAGTAAAATAAGGCTCAGAGGCGCGAGGCGCACCTTCATTAAATGAGCAACGTTGACGCAATAAATCAAGTGGGAGCTCGTTCGTCTTGGGATGTGACACTTTTTTTATCGGATTGCTACGTATTTTTTCACCGTGTCTAAGAGTCATTCAACCAGGTTGAGTTGGTAAGAACGCAAGGCCCAGAGGCACATGGTGTGCACCTGCATTAAATCTGTTTGATGTACCAGACGGAGCAGGGAGCTCGTTACTCGAGCCTGGCATACATAATAGATTTCTGTAGGGCTTGAATCCGTACGTCGAACGGCAGGGCCGTCGAAAAAAGACGGCCGTTTCTGGGTACGGACGGGTCGACCCGTCCCGTCTCCTGGGTTCTGAAATCGAGAAACGTACGGGTCCCGGCCGTCCCGGCCGTACCGGCTGTTTCGACGGGTCTTGATGAGCCCTCAAATCATGCCGTAGACTTGCGTAACTAGTATCTTTCCGGTTCCAATTTGCAGACGCATAGATTGCAGGTAGCGCGAACAGGGTAAAAGGCCCGAGGGAGGGTTTAAGTCATTAGATTTCATTCATGGAGAAGCCAGGGGTACATGCAAGGTACATGGCATGGGTGCGGGAGGGCGCGGGGCGCGGGACAAGGGCACAGCCATTGCCGAAAGCATCTATGAAGCGGCAAAGATCCTGCATCGATGGCATCATGTGGATGTGCTCACCGGAACAAATTTCTTCTGTGCCTGAGGGAGACCCGTCGAAGCCGTCGAACGGCCGGGTACGGGTCCCCCGTCGACGGGCCAACCCGTCCGTACCCGTCCCGGCACAGGTAGGCTCCAAGACCCAAAATGTACGGGTCCAAAGCCGTCTGTCCCGGCCGTCGACCCGTCGAAAACGGGGACGGGTTCAAGCCCTAGATTTCTGTAGTTCTTTTTAGTTACTTCTGTACTTTTTTTTACGGTGTTCGACCAGGGTGAGTTGGTAAGAACTCAGGCCCAAAAGCACATTGGGTGCACCCACATTCCATCAATGAACATAAAGTGGGCGCTGGTTCGACTCGAGCCTGGCCGTGTGGTTGTCTTCGATATTTTATTCCTTTTTCCATCTTTTCTGTCGAATGAACCCTCACTTACAAAGGTTGAGTTGCACTGAAAACAAGGCCCAGAAGCTTATGGTGCGCACCTGCATCAAATTGCTTGGTGCATTGCAACAAATCAAGCAGGGAGCTCGTTCGACTCGAGCCTGGGTCATCGCCGTGTTGAATTGACTTTTTCTTTCGTTCGGAGTTCCTTCATAATTCTGTACATTTCCATGTACTTGCACAGATTAAACTTGAAGCAAAACAAGGTCCAGAGGCGCGCAGCGCACCTTCATTAAATGAGCGACGTTGACGCAATAAATCAAGTGGGAGCTCGTTCGAACCGAGCCTGGGCATAATGGACATGCTTCGCATTTTTCTTTTTTCAGTTCCTACATAATTTTGTCAATCAACATCTTGCATAGGTTGAATTTAAAGCAAAACAAGGTCCAGAAGCACACTGAGTGCACCCACATTCATTGTCATTGCTTGCTCGTTTAGGGATTAAAGTGGGAGCAGCTCGTTCGACTCCAGCCTGGGCCATTCCATTGGACAGTATTTTTAAAAATTCCTCAGTTCCATTTTTTCTGTTGAATTAACACTCACTTACATAGGTTGGGTTCCAATTGAAATAAGGCCCAGAAGCACACAGGATGCACCCACATTCAGTGTGGTGAGTAAGAGAAAACGGGAATAGAGTGGGAGCTCGTTCGACTCGAGCCTGGGCCATGATGGCCTTGAACCGAACTACTTTTTTTCTGTCGGTTCCTTCATAATTTTGGGAATCAAGATGCACTTGTACAGGTTGAGTGTAAGGTAAAACAAGGCCCAGAAGCACAGGGTGCACTTGCATTCAATGTAGCGGGATACAGAAATGAGTGGGAGAGCTCGTTCGACTTTAGCCTGGGCCATTAGCATGTTCCCTGTCCAGTATTTTTCTTTTCTCTTTTATCAAATAAATGCTCACTTACGAAGGGTGATTGGAAGTGGAATAAGGCCCAGAAGCACATGGTGTGCACCCACACTTAATATCGCAGGTTGCTATAGAAAAAATAAAGTGGGAGCTCGTTCGACTCGAGCGTAGGCGATGTTTAAAGTCTCGAATACTTTTTTTCTCTTGGTTCCTTCACACTCTTCGAATTAACATGTACTTGCACAGTTTGGGTTCTACTGAAAGCAAGGTCCAGGAGCACATGGTATACACCCACATTCCATCATCGGTTAATTTGACAATAAACACTGCATTCAGACCCCCCGTAGGCACAGATGTGCCCACTCTCGCTGATCTCCGCCTATGGGTTGCCCACTCAAGCCGAAGTTGGTCTACGTTAATAGGCATTGGCCGACGTTGGTCTAGCATCCCTACCAAGGCAAAACCTTGGCAGATCTTCGCAATGGTGGTGTGCCTATCTTGGCCAACCTTGGCCAACCTAGGTCTAGGTTGGTGTCGGTTGGAGTGGCTGGATGGGTACAAACCATGTCAGATTTTGAATTTGACTAACTAGGCTTAGCTAGGCTTATCGGCCTACGTCAGTCTATGTGTGCCTATTCTGGTCAGAATACCTAGACCAACCATGGCAGGGATGGGCAGACGGATGGGCAGGGGTCGGCACATTGGTCTGCCTATGCATCTGCCTATTGGGATCCGGCAGACCTGTGCCTACAGGGGGGTCTGAACACAGTGAAAGTGGGAGCTCGTTCGAACCGAGCCTGGGCCACGGGGCCAAATAAAGCTCTTTTTGCTCCGCCGTGGTCGAGTTCTATGCCATGTTATGTGGTTGAGTTCAAAGCAAATAAGGCTCAGAAGCCCACAGTGTGCACCCACATTCCATGGTTTTCTCCCTTGCAGATAAAGTGGGAGCTCGTTCGACTCGAGCCTAGGCCATAATATGGTCTTGCTCGTCTTTTTTTTATCTCGGTGCCTTCACACTGAATTCCGTAAATCAAGATGCACTTGCACAGGTTGAGCTTAAAGCAAAATGAGGCCCAGAGGCACATGGTATGCGCCCACATCCCATGGGAGTTGGGCAAAATTCGAGTGGGAGCTCGTTCGACTCGAGCCTGGGTCATCGCCTCTTGAATTGACTTTTTCTTTCTTTCAGAGTTCCTTCATAATTCGTGAATCAAGATGCACTTGCACAGGTTGAGCCATAGTGTTGCAAGATCGGTTTTTCTTTCAGAGTTCCTGCATAATTCCAAGAATCAAGATGGCCTTGCACAGGTTCAGTTTCATAGAAAGCAAGGGCCCAGTTGCTCAGGTGTGCACCCACATTCAATGTGATATGACAAAATAAAATACAATGGGAGCTCGTTTGACTGTAGCCTGGGCCATCATTTGGTATGATCATCTTTTTATCTTGGTTCCTGCATATTCTGAGAATCAAGATGCACTTACACAGGTTGAACTTGAAGCAAAACAAGGTCCAGGAGCACACTGGATGCACCTGCATTAAATATGTTGATGTACCAGACGGAGCAGGGAGCTCGTTCGACTCGAGCCTGGCATACATAACGGATTTCTGTAGTTCTTTTTAGTTACTGCTGTACTTTTTTACGATGTTCGACCGGGGCGAGTTGGTAAGAACTGCAGGCCCGGAAGCACATAGGATACATCCACATTCCATCAATGGTCACTTGAACATAAAGTGGGTGCTCGTTCGACTCGAGCCTGGGCCATTCGATCGCTTCACCTTTTTATTCATTATTTTCATTTTCCCTCTGTTATTTCCTTCAAGTTTTGTCCAAAAAAACCATTCATATATGCAGGTTGGGTTCCACTGAAAGCAAGGCCCAGAGGCACAGGTGTGCGCCCACATTCAGTAGCTCAGTCGGTCCAACAGAAAATAAAGTAGGAGCTCGTTCGACTCGAGCCTGGTTCATGATGGTCTTGAACCGAACTACTTTTGCTCCGTCGGCTCCTTGATAATCCGCGAACCAAGATGCACTTACATAGGTTGGGTTTGAAGCAAAAAGGGCCAGAAGCACAGGTGTGCTCCCATATTGCATTACCGGTTGCTTTGAATATAAAGTGGGAGCTCGTTCGACTCGGGCCTGGGCCATGCTGTCGTTTCGATATTTTTTTTATCTTCACGCTATGTACTTTTTTCACTGTGTTCAAAAGTTTGAGTTGGTAAGAATTCAAGGCCCAGGACCACATGGTGTGCACCCACATTCAATCTGGTAGGACCAATGGAAATGAAGTTGGAGCTTGTTCGGCTCGAACCTGGGCCATAGTCCGCCAACTCGACTTTATTTTTTCTTCTTTGCCACTACTTGTGGGGATGTACATAAAGCGCTTGGCCTCCACTGAAAGCAAGGCCAGAGGCACACAGTGTGCACCATATTCCATCATCGGCTACTTTGAAATAAAGTGGGAGAGCTCGTTCGGACTCGAGCCTGGGCCATTCGGTCGCGTCAGCTTTTTATTCATTACTTCACTATTCTCGCCCTTTTCTAGAAAAAAAAAAACCATATATGCAGGTTGGGTTCCACTGGAAGCAAGGCCCAGAAGCACGGCGTGCAACCACATTTAATAGCGGAGGGGATGGAAAATAAAGTGGGAGCTCGTTCGACTCGAGCCTGGGCAACTTCATTTCGTCAATGGTGCCACCTTTTTTCTTTGATCATTTTACTGTGAGTATTGAGTGTTTGTGGGGATGTTAGGAGGTTTTGTTCCATACCAAATAAGGCCAGAAGCACGGGGTGCACCTGCGTTAAATATGAGGCTCAGGAGAAGTTCAAGCAGGAAGCTCGTTCGATTCGAGCCTGGGCCATCATATGATCATCTGGTATGGTCATCTTTTTATCTTGGTTCCTTCACAATTCTTCGTATTAACATGTACTTACACAGGTTGGGTTCAAAGTAAAACAAGGCTCAGAAGCACAGGTGTGCACCCACTTTCAATCTCGTGTGTCTGAACCCAAGGAAATTCAAGTGGGAGCTCGTTCGACTCGAGCCTGGGCCATAGTTTGGGAATGTACCTCTTTTTGTCTGGCTGCCGCATTTTTTTAGATCAGGGTGATATGGTAAGAACTTAAGGTCCAGAAGCATGGGTGTGCACCCACATTTAATAGTGCGGTCAGATCGCAAGGAAAAATAAAGTGGGAGCTTGTTCGACTCGAGCCTTGGGCATAGCAAGAGCAAACTCTGTCTTGTTGACTTTTTTGACTGTGAGTATTGAGTATTTGTGGGGATATAAACCGATTGCGTTTTATGCCAAATCAAGCCCAAAAGCACCTGGTGTGCACCTGCATATAATAAGTTGATGAGGTTCAATACAGCAGGTGCTCGTTCGACTCGGGCCTGGGCCATATCTTTCTGAATCTCAGTGTTTTTTTTTGAATCTGCCTGCTATGTAGTGCTCAACCTGGACTTACACACATTGGATTTGAAGGTAAACAAGGCCCAGAAGCACATTGGGTGTGCCCACATTCCACAACAGCAATTTGTGTAGAATTCAAGTGGGAGCTCGTTCGACTCGAGCCTGGGCTGTCGTTTCGATATTTTTTTTTTATCTTCGTGCTATGTACGTTTTTCACGGTGTTGAAAGTTTGATTTATAAAGAACTCAAGGCCCTTTAAGCTCCCCTGGAATGCGTGGAGTACTTTGGGGAGACTGGGCAGCATGGTCCAAAGACGCATCAGCCGCCGTGTTACGAACTTTATTCGAGGTGGTATTTACGTTTGAGACCTGCGCCAATGTCGTAGAAGAAGAAGTTCCCTGTCTCACAGAGATTTTCTTCATATTTGAGTTCCTACGACGAATTTTCTCTCGGTCCGCGGGAGTCATATTATCACTAATTTCACGCAGAAGACCATCGAAAGAAAATTTATTCCGAAACTTGACGCGATCGCATGACTGGCCTCGTTTGGTATGGGACGCGCTCAAGTTGGCACGCTCAGCAGAATAGACATTGAAATCCATTTTGTGTTACTATATATACTGTACATAACATCATTTTTCACTTCTCCAGTACAACAGAAATTGGAAGGACACATCGTGCAGTTGATAAAATGATAATGCTACACGGGGAACTGAAGTGAGAGGTTGGTAAGGAACTGTATACCTGCAGCGCGATACGTGTCCTGAGTAATTGCTGTGGGGAACAGCCCATCCAGGAATGTCATCATGTTCGGTGTCACCATTGTATAGGCCGGCCAGTTGGGCATAGCCCCTCCGTTAGGGTTGAGATTCGTGGCAAAGTTGATCAAATAGTCCGTCAGTTCTCCGTCAAAGTAGATGTTCAGAATATCGGAGCCGTGAAACTATGTGGGTGAAGGATTCATCAGTGGGTTTGTGGCACGAAACAACGCTGTATGGCTCACAGAACCGAGAAAAGGAGTGCCCTTTACGCATTTGCTCACTGTATGTAGGTCAAACTCAACATGAGAACGTAATAAAATTATAGTTCAGAGACACGCACGGAACGCCCACTGGTTTTGTTTCCCAGACAACGTTTGCTGGAAGAAACGGCGCGGAGCCTGCAATACAGCATCGCCCTGAAAGTTCCGCGGCCGTAAGAATGGCTGAGAACAAACACCAAACCGCGGAGCTAACCTGGAACGCAGCGATTCTGTTGAATTGTGGAGTAAGGGCGTTCAGCGGACCCGTGTCAACGGGTGAGCCATCGATCAGGTTGCTGGGATAGAGAGTCTTCAGGGTGTTGTCTTGAGCCGTAGTTTCTTCGGGAAGCCAGTACGTCCTGATCCAGTTGATGAACTGGTCGTCCGTGCTATTCAAAGTCAAAAATCCAGCGGCCACAGAGGACCAGACAAAGCCTACGTTATGTTCAATGTTGAGAATGAGAACAATGTCCCTTCGTCGTCGCAGTCGCCTTCGAGGGTTGTCAGCGATTGATGTATCCGGGTCAAGAGGTTATACTTACCCGTAACGAAAACGTTAGATTGTGCAGAAGAATATCATTGATATGTACTCACAATCCTCGGAAGCGGGGAAGATGGTCCCGTAGATAGAATTGCTCACAGCGTCAATGACCTCTTGAGGAAAGCCGGCGAGGATCGGCAGCTGGACGGCCTGTTGCGGACACGCCGGGCCCATCGCGGTTGCGTTGTGGGTACCGGTGTAGGCGGGTACCGCTACCGGTAGGCGGAACCGGAGGTCGCCCACACTGAGAAAATATATCATTCGTGTCTGCAGCAGAGAAAACGCGTGAGGGGGCTGACGGAGGCTGGGCAAATGGAATGCCAAGGAAACTCTGCGTGTTAGTCCTCGCAGTGCCGATGAACGTCCCCGAATAGAGAGTTACAGTCGGTGCTTCGAGGGCTGCACGACAGCCACAAGCGCCTCAAGCAAGAGAGCAAGAATTCCGGCTTTGAACAGTGACCACATGCAGCAGGCTCCTGGGAGATCCCGTCCGCATAATTGGATCGAAGGGCCTTTCTATACCCAAGTTTTATAATGTGCTCAGATTTAGATAGGACCCGTTGATAAGGCAGTGATATCAGTCGGTACGAGTAATTCTGATTTCTTAATAACAATAGATCCAAATCAATTATGCATTGCTATCTATTGCTATTGCACAATGTAATTCTAAGGCCATATCATGAAACCCGCCAGAGAAAGACCATCAGCCAGAGCGCGAATGAAATAGAGAATGAACTCACCGGAAAATGCAAGTCAAATGATTGGAAATGAAAACGAGAATGAGAATAAAAATGAAAAATGAAAACGAAAATGAAATCGGCGCAAAGATCTTGACAAAAATGGTCAGCCAGAGGGACCAATGTCAATTGAAATTTACCGAAGAATCAGGTCCTATAAGAATCAGGTCCTATACAGAATGAAGTACTTAGTCAAAAATCAAAGTCGGAAGCATACCTTCTAAAACCATGGTGAAGTTCGAAGTACAGCCAGAACCGGCTCCCCGCAAAAGGAAGAATAGTCGGCCAGAGTGAAAGTGAGAACGAAAAATTAACTTACGGGAAAATGCAAGTCAAATCAATGGAAAATGAAGACGAAAACAAAAAATGAAGATGAAAATGAAATGAAAATGAAAAGGAAAAGGAAAATGAAATGAAAATGAAAAATGAAACGAAAAATGAAAAGGAAAAGGAAAATGAAATCGGAAATGAAATCGGCGGAAGGATCTTGACAAACATCGATCAGCCAGAGAGACCAATGTCAATGCAACGTACCGCGAAATGAAAACGAAAAATGAACAGGAAAATGAAAATGAAATTGGAAATGCAACTCAAGTCCCAGGGACAAACTTGAGTGTTTGGGTGGAACTTGAATTCGTAGTCCTCACCTGCACCCACCACGCGGCGCAGGTAGCCAGATGGAAACTTAAGTTTCGGGCAAACTTAAGTGCGACTGGCGGTTCCGACCGCCCGGAACTTAAGTAAAACTAGTTTTATTTGATGAGGTGCTACATAAGCCCGCATGACAAGCCCACATAGAGAGCCGAGCAAGCCACGCAGGGAAAAAGGACGAAGGAAGAATGGGAGAACGAGAAAAAAACGAAGGATGGGAGAAAGAACACGAAGAACGAGAAAGAAAGCGAAAAACGCAAGAAGAAAGGAAGGAAGGAGACACACAGCACCTGCTCTCTCTTCTTGGGCTCCTTGTTCCTTCCATTCATTCTACATCCGTTCCACCATCCATTCCACGTTCCGTTTCACCATTCGTTCGACGTCCCACCTCCCCTCGACATTTTGTCCAGCGAGGCGATATGGGGGTCCAAATTTGATGCCAAGTATCGACGGCGACGGGTGGGCGACGGGCGACGGGCGAGGGGCGAGGTGGGTCGACGATTGAGGATAGGTGGATGGGCTGGACGTGACATACGTACTTGGCATGTGTGGTGATGGTGCTGATGCGCTGGCTGTCCGCATGCCGTGCTGGATGCAGACGTACGGCGAAGACGAACTCGCTACGGAGGGGAGGTCGACAGGTGAGGGCGACGGTGTTGGTATTCGGATGGAGATGGAAGTGGAGGGGAGGCGGAGGCTCCGAGGAGGACGTCGATGTCGTGGGCGAGGAATATGACAGAGGGTGCGGAGCAGCAAATGTAGATGGAATATTCGCGGCCAATGGCGTTGCAGACTTTGCGTGCTCATCCGTGTCCCACCCGCGCCAGACGTTGACGTAGACGCCGATGCATACGGTAAGATGGACGGCGAGCCACTCCGCCTCGACTTCCTCGTGCGCGCGCTCGGACTCGTAGGTATTCGGATGGCAGTGGACGGCGAGTTCACAGGCGGCGAAGACGAGTAGGGCAGGTGTTGATGTCGGCGGTACAGGCACCCTCGACGAGGCATTTGCGGTTGTGGCACGCATCCGCTGCCCATTTTTTGTTGTTGTTGTTGTTGTGTAGATTGTAGGTGGTAGATTTTGCATGACCGACGCCGATGCGGACGAGAGATTCGACTTTGCTGGTACGAGGCGTGGAGCACCGCCAGTAAACGTCATTGACCCAACGCTGAATGACCCGCGATCAACTGATTGACCCGAGTCGCCCGACGAAGCCCGACGACCTTGCGTTCAACTCATCGCACAAAAAAAACAGTGCCGCAAGATATTGTACTCTGCTATGCGCCAATGGTGGCAGGTGATTCCTCGCTGTGCATGGTGCAGATCTATCCGTTGCCAGCGCACCCCATCCTCGTGTTTGGCGCTCGCGCTAGGTCGCGCGGGGTACGGAAAAACTTTCGGAAAACACAGTGCCACACTCAGAGTGGCTTACACAGATTGGGTTTGAAGTACAGTAAATAAGGCCCAGAGGCGCTGGGCACACCTGCATCGAATCAACCGGAATGTGCCGGATCTAGAGTGAGCAGGGAGCTCGTTCGACTCGAGCCTGGGCCATGGAGTGTTGCAGATTCACCGTTTTGATTTTTTGTGCAACTACGTGTGGATGGAAAGTGGTCGCGTTCCATGCTAAATAATACCCAGAGACACACGGTGTGCACCCACAATCAATGTTTTTGATCCCTTTGAAAATAAAGTGGGAGCTTGCTCGACTCGAGCATGGGCTATGTTCGTGGTATAATGCCAATATATTTTTGTTCCGCCATGATTCGGTTACACACATGCAAAGAGATTCAGTCTGGATCAAAGTAAGACCCAGTGTGCTGTATTGAACGGCGTTATTTAGCAGGGAGCTCATTCAACTCGAGCCTGGGCCATACAATTGGAATTGCGCAGTTCCTTTTATTTTCTTGCGATACCTTTTTCACGGTGTTCACCAGGGGTTGAGGAGGAGATAAAATGCCCAGAAGCATGGGAAGCACTTGCAGTAAATAGAGGGTTTTACGACCATCAAGCAGGGAGCCTGGGCATATTTATGTGGTCGCACAATTTTTTTTATCCTCTTGGTATATGCTTTTTTCGCGGTGTTCAAGAGACATTCAACCAGGATGAGTTGGTAAGATCTCAAGGCTATGGATGCACTGCGTCAAATTGGATTAGAGAGAGCGATTTGTTATATTGAGCACCAGAGCTCGTTCGACTCTGGCCTGGGCCATCGGTTTCGAATGTCGGTTTTTGTTCCTGCCTGCTAGGTACTCTTTCAGGCATTCAACCTGGGTGAGTTGGAAAGGACTCAAGCCCAGAGACACACAGTGTACACCCCATTCTGTGGTTCAACCACAGTGGAATAAAGTGGAGCTCGTTCGACTCGAGCCTGGACCGTCGTCCTTGAATTCATTGTTTTTTTTTATTTTCTGTGAGGATTTGTGCAGATGTCAAACGGTTACATTCCATGCCAAATAAGACCAGGGCACACGGTGTGCACTGCATTCAATATAGGGTTTAGCCGTGTAATACAGCAGGAGAGCTCGTTCGAACCGAGCCTGGGCCATGGTATAGCGGTGAACGTTTTTTTCTATTGGTCCTTTGATAATTCCGTGAATCAACATGCACTTGCACAGCTCGAGTTTGAAGGAAAACTAGGCTCAGAGGCACGGGGTGTGCACTCACATTCATCGTCGATCGCTTTGAAAATAAGTGGGAGTTCGTTCGATTTGAGCCTGAACCATGCTGCGGTCTGAATTTTTTGTTCTTCTTCTGTTTTTGTGTCAGTTCCTTCAGGGGTGGGCTCACTGAAAACAGCGCCCAGGAGGGTGAGGCGTACCCACATTCATCGTTGGTTGCTTTGAAATTAAAGTGGGAGCTCACTCAACTCGAGCCTGACCATCTCCGAATATTCTGCACACACACACTTTTTTTTCTATTCTTCCTGAGATCTCGACTGAAAAGGATATTATCAGAGACTGCCTTCTCCTTAGCATTTATCGCCACAGGCCCATACACATAATCCGGATGATACATGTTTATAGGGTCTGAATCGAAGGCATACATCCCGCGAGTGAGTTGAGATTTTTTTGCGAATTTACATGGACATTTCATGGCATGCCGAATCCTTTCGCGGGAGGATGCCCAAAATGGCAAAAACGGCCTAACCGGCCACCCGGCTAAATCCTTGGTTGGCACTCGTACTATTCACCCCAGTGCATCCCAAATCATTCATTGGATCGAAATACATTATTATATACCCTCAAACAGTAAATATAATATGTATTGGGACCACGACTATTTCCGTTGCCGCCAAGGAGAACGCCGGGATCGAATGCGGAGCAAATGATGCGCTCTGCAAAGGACGGAGGCATTAGGGACAAATCGAGATCTATATGCCTCAATGGGATGTAGTAGGACATACCTGTTAGCAACGAGGTCCACCATACCCCAACCACCCTTCCAAAAAGTCCATCTGTACGCGTCAATGCAATTGGGTGGTTTTCGATGTTACCCTGCCGTGAATGGGAGGTCTGACAGTTAAAAGCCCATGAACATGGCAGGATACATTATGAGGTATCCTGAATGACCAAGTCAAATCCCAGGCCCCAGCAAACATGGTTGGTTCGTTACAGAGGTGACCGGTTTCTGCCACTCGAATCAAGTCAAGATCTGCTGGGGGAATTGAGTAGGCAAGGGAAGGTTTTTCAACAATAATTCAACCAGAGTCAACTGCCCCGAACCGTGGGATAAGAACGGACCCCCGCACTTGTGAATTGGCCAGGATTGGGGGAGCAATAAGGAAAAGACGAGCGAGAAGGCTGGTCGGGGATAAGAAATGGGTGTAGTCTGGCCGGATAGGCAGTCGCTGATAGTAGCTTGAGATTCTACTGCGGGGAAATTTTCCTGTGCTGTTCGCTGTCATTTGGGGTGAGGTTTCCGCAGTGCGTAGTTGCATTGGAAAACATAACTTTGAGGACAAGAAGGAAGCAAGTAAAGATAGAGATAGACCTACATGGGGCAATTACGAGCACTGGCTTAAAAAATGGTTACTAATTAATCTTCGCACCCTGGACCCCTCTGTAGTGGAATGCGGGTGATACGGAGATGGAGTATTAGCCCTTAAAGGTGAAACACTTACTGGTTCAACTCGTTCCTTGTTAAAGCTACCCTGGGTGGTTATGCTGCAGTATTGGCGCCAATGCAGTGCTTGAACTGGGCCCTCACACTCCGTGCTGCAGACAAGTGGATTTAATTTAATTTCCGAGAGATTCGCAAATGGTGACAGAAGTTCTATTAAAAAGTACAAGATATGCCGTCGCTTCGCTCCGGCGTGCAATCTGGGATGCTGTAGTTCCTACTGTCGCGGCATGAAACTCGCATTGATTCGGAATGAGGAAAGAGCTCTATTCATTATAGGGTCGTTTGAGGGTTAAATCTCAGTAATTAGGGAGGTAAAATAAGATGAGACCTCCATTCAGAGCAAGAAGACTAATGTTTCAAACCTAAATGGTGATCGGCCTTTCGTTTTGGAATTTCACTTGACAAAAAACAGAAGAATCCAGTGAGATCGGATCAAATAGTCCAGGGTTTGATGTATGTCACATGTGCCGGAATAGATGCTGTGCACCGCTGTTCTGGTTGATTTCCGTTCAAAAAATGCCGTGAGCATCACCCCAAGAGATGGCTTCTCAAGGCTGTGGAACACCACATAAATATTGTCTCTCAAGCCTGAGGATCCACAACCAAAATGGCCCCCCAAACTCACTGTCACTGAAACTCGGTTGAACAACATTATAACATGCTTCACAATGACCGTAAACACCTATGGAATGCTTGCTGGTAGCTTCAAGACCCCCTTCTCAGAGGCAATTTGTAACACCACAGAGTCTCTCTTGAAATGTATTCAGGTGCCTTTGTTTGATAAATTTGCAGTTGCTGTGAAACTCAGAGTGTCTTTCTAGACTGTGAAACAAAACAAGGACGACTGTAGCTGCTTGATGGAACAAGCTCATGAATTGCTCAATGCAATTATTGTCGCTCATGTGAAGTCAGATACCGGCGTAGAATTTCCACCGAGTGTGTTGAAGCATATAATGATGTTCACAGAGTATTCTGCTTGCCTTTTGTTCGACTTGTAAATCAAAACTTATCACTACCCTTTAGGGCTCTCCATAAATCTATACCTTTGTTGAAGCCCAACAGAAGGGAAGCAAAGTCAAGAAGTTTTTCCGCCAGGGCGAGATGAGCAATCTACTCAAGGAGTGCAAGGCAGAATTGCAGAAAGGGCTTGAATTCTTTCAGGTGAGCCATCTATTTGGTAGTTCAACAAGGCATTGAAGGACACTTCCATAGACCAAACCCATTCATCTAATGAACAATATTGCAGAAATGCAGGGAGATGCAGAGAAAAGGCACAAAGAAGTGATTGTCATGATTGAAGCACTTTCTGACACAACCAGTTCAGATGGGTTGTCCATCGTATGTACATTCTGATCCTCTTTAAAATGAAAGCAATGACCTCTACACAGATGAGCACGGTCTATTCTGACTCTCACACCAGGTTAGTTTTGACCACCTTCAATAATCTGATTCCTATCCTAAATATATTGAAGTTCCAACTCGATCTCCATGTTACTATCGGAGCCAAAAATCTTTCATGGCCGACAGTCAGAATTATCAGACATTCTCGACTTTTTAGTCAGGGAACACCTAGAGTGGCAATTTTGGGTGCAGGAGGGATGGGAAAGACAAGTCTTGCACGTGCAATTATCCATCATGCAGAAATTGCTGGCAGATATAACCAGCACCGGTTCTTTATTGCTTGTGACTCTGCAACAACTCAAGTGGAGCTTTCTGCCATCATTGGAGCCCATCTTGGACTAAAGCCAGGAAAAGACCTTACTTGTCCAGTTATTCAACATTTCTCCGACAATCCCACGGTCTGCTCATCCTAGATACCTCGAGACACTGTGGGAGCCAAGCAAGTCTCGTGGCAGCATTGAGGAATTTCTCTCTCTGCTCACTGGTGTGAATGATCTTGCACTGGTGGTAGGTAGTTTTTTTTCTTTTTCTTTTATGACTTCAGCTCACAACAATCAGATTACAATGCGAGGAGCAGAAAGGCCAGCAAAAGTAGCTTGGACCCGGCCATTTCTACCACCTCTGAAACCCCTGGAACAGGATGCAGCTCGACAAACATTTATTGATATTGCAGATAACATACATGACCCAGAAGATGTCAACAAGGTCCTCTCCCTCACAGACAACATGCCCTTGGCAATCAATCTTCTAGCCCATCTGGTTGATGCTGAGGATTGTGCCACTGTGTTGTCTCGCTGGGCGAGGGAGAGAACATCTCTGATCTCAGATGGATATGATAGAAGATCCAACCTAGATTTATCCATTTCATTGTCTTTGTCAAGTCCCAGACTCAACTCTGTTCCCAGTCAAAAAATTCTCCTCAGCCTCCTATCAATGCTCCCAGATGGACTTTCAGATATTGAGTTGGTGCAGAGCAAACTTCCTATTGATAACATCATGGCCTGCAAAGCAGCATTGATCCGCACCACCTTGGCCTATAGCAATGAAAAAAAACGACTGAAATTATTGGTGCCTATCAGGGAATACATGCAGAAAACTCAGTCACCTGGGAATCACTTTGTTCAGCCTCTTCTCAAATATTTTCAGGACATACTCAGGTTTTTTATAGAATACCGTGGCACTCTATCAAGTTCTGGTGCAGTTGCTCGAGTATCGTCAAATTACTCGAACATGCAGAGCATCCTCCAAAATGGTCTGCAACCAGGTCATCCAGACCTGGTGGATAGCATTTACTGCACCTGCTATCTCAATCACTTTAGCCTGCTCATTGGTCAGGGGGCCATTCCATTGATTGGCCAGATTGCCAGCCTCATTCCACACCCTCGGGACCATCGTCTAGAGGTTTACTTCATTATTGAGTTGTTTAACTCATGGGTTTATTATCCAATTTTGGATCCCGAAACCTTGCTTCTGAGGCTTTGAAACATCTCAAGCATTTTGATGACTCCAATCTTAAATGTATGATCTCATTAGTACTGGTTTGTTGGTACTCATATGAACTCATTCAGGCAAATTCTATAATTCTGTCACAACCTATTATCGAAACAACCATGATATCACCACTGCCAAAAAACTTTGCGAGACTGGTATATCTTTAGCACTTTCGACTGGGAACACCAAATTTCATTCCCAAGGATTGACCACCCTAGGTTGGATCAAAAGGTACCTTGGTGATTACCCTGAAGCCCAAGCTCATGCATATGAGGCCCAGAATCTGGCCAAAACTTGTGCAGATTTATATACAGAAGCAGAGGCACTACTCCTTGAAGCCATTTGCTGGTATACAATGGGCAATTACAAACAAGGCATTTCTCTTTCCAATCAGGCAAAACACCCCTTACATCTTTGTGGCATGTCTGGGGGTTACTTGTATCATAACATCATGAACAATCAGGCTGAGATCCACAAGCTTAAATCCGAATATGTCGAAGCTCGCAGCATCCATATTAGCATTCTCCAGGCAGCCTCTGTGGATCATGATCCATATTTTCATGCTGTGACTTTGCTCAATATTGCTGAAATTGATGTGTCTATTGGTGCTCCACAGGAGGATGTGCAAAGGAGTTGTAACATAGCCAGAGACATATTTGAGACTCAAGGATATAGTCCAGGAGTAATGATCTGTGACACTACTGTAGCGGAACTCTACCTGAGGGAAGGAAATATGCTGGCAGCAAAGACACTCCTTGAAAGGTGCCTCATATTAACGTTGAGGCACTCTCAAACCAGACACTCTCAGATCATCTACTACTGTCTGCAGTGACTTGGCAATGCCAGTTGCTGGGGTACTCCTGGTTTGATGTCAAGCTGGACAACCATATTTCTTATGCATTCTCTCAAGCACAAAGAGAAGCTTGGAATTCATGAGGCTCTTCAATTCCTAGGGGACCTCTTCCTTGCTCAAGATGACAGACATACAGCCATCAGCTTGTTCATAGTTGCCTTGGAAGGATTCACTTATATGGATGTGCATCGTGGCAAAGCTGAATGCCTGCTCAGACTCGGAGATATTTCCAAGGGACAAGGCAACCTGCTGAAGGCAGTGGAACTCTGGGAAACAGCAAGGCCACTGTTTGAAAGGTCGTCACAGACTGAACAAGTTGGACGTGTTGATGAAAGGCTAGCTGGAGTCAGTGAAGAGGTGCTGGGGCAACACAGAACCAACCTAACTTGCCTTGCCGGGCTCAATGCACCTTCCGGGCCTCTGGAGCACATGAATAATTCATCTGAAATTCAAGAATTGGAAGGACTGGACGTGCATGGTGAAAAGGAACATGACCTTGTTGCTGTCTAAATTTCGTAGTATTGATCTATTTCATGAGAATCTATGCAGTGTACATGTTAATATTGAATGTTATCTTGTCACTATATGCCTGCCTGTGCTTACTTGGAATGAGTCTTGTTTAATTTTTGGATGTCATGACGAGTAGAACAATCACTAAGCCCGCATGGGGATTTTCCACTGCGCAAGTGGTAAATTCTAAAACTTATATAATTAGAGTACTTAATTAGCCCCAAAGATGACGCCATCGCCGAAAAAACAGTAGGTTGCCCACCGCTCTAAAGAGAAAAAGGTCGATTTGTGAGACCGACAAAGAAAATTCAATATTCCCGTCTAATGCTTCTTGGTTGACGTCTCTACGTAATGGTATTTTTGTGTGTACCTCTGGCATTGAAATGTCATGCAGTCTCGAAACCGCAGGAGGTAACTGCTGAACCGTCGTAAACTGGTTTGTTTAATTGGCGTAATTATGCATTTTTGCATGACTCCAGGCAAAGTTATTCCAACGGAATGATAATTAAGGGCCCATAACCATAACCACAAGTGATCAAAAGCCGAAGTTTACCAGCCACAGTCAGTATTATAGTGTATCCATATTATATCCATATCCATATTCTGTTGTATTCATATTCAGATGGAGCCTCCAGAGCCGTATCATATCTGTACTCTCTTGAATATATTCAAAATTTAAATTTTTGTATCATATTCTTGGCCAGCACTAATCTGGCATATATTCAAGCTCCAACCCAATCTCCATCTTGCCATCAGAACCGAAAATGTTCCATGGGCGAAGCTCAGAGCTTTCAGAAATTCTTCACCTTTTTGGCCAAGGAATATCCAGGATTGCAATTTTGGGTGCAGGTGGAATGGGGGCCAATGCCCCCGCTTCAATACAGTTGAGGGAAGGAAGAGGAAGACCGGGTTTGTCCCCTGGCTCGCTGTCCCGCGAGCATGGTGGGTATCAGGGCGGATTGGGTATCTGATGAACTTGTATGGAAGCATCAGGGGCCGGCCAAAAAAACAGGTTATTTGAGCATATCGTAAAAGTTGTTTCTGCGCAGCGCAGGGAAAATCAGCCCTAGCCTCGCCGTTTTGGATGAATGATAAACGGTCACATACGTTCACTGCGGCGACCTTCTTGAGATCGAGCTGCACTTGCGTTTGCTGCAGCCCGAACTGTGCCTGCTGGTATGCGATTGCGTCTGTTGGACTTCGCCTCGCAGCACCGAGGGGCCTGTAATACACATACATGTCAACACACGGGGGGGAAATGTTGAGCTGAAATGGAGCTGAAATGGACGTACCAACAAATCGCGATACGCGTCGTCCAGCTGGGTCTTTATCGTCTGCAGCGCGTGCTCGTTGCGTCTGAGGTGAACAAAGCGGTCGAGTTTGCCGCTGAACGCGATCCCTTCCATCGAGCGGCGGATCGAGTCGAGTAATCTTTGGACGGATAAGTTGGGGATTCAAAATTACTCTCAGGAGGGAGGATAATCTACACGGTGAAGCGCTCGATACTATGCAAAAGAGGAGGCGATATCGCTGATCCATCGGGAACGGCGTCGGCGATAACATTGAGGATCTTCTCAGTGCGGAGAGCAATTTCGCAGGCATCGGACTTGGAATGCTTTGCGCGCTGAATTCACCCCCGCGTCAAATGCTAAATCACACCGGACAGATGAGGCTGGCCAACCTGTGCGACGTCCCAAACGGCGAGCACGCCACCAACGGCGCCCTTCAGGGGTGGGAAGGCGTCTGCGGATTCCTTTAATGCAAACAGGGAGGTTGAGAGAATATCAGGTAGAGCTGAGGTTCGTGACGAGAAGGCTTTGAGTTCCATTCTCAGGCGCGATATCAGATTGGCCGGTTTGAGCCTCACTGTCGGGGACGGTAGCGTTGGTAACGAAGGCGATGCCCACCAGGGATCGAACCCTGCCGGGGACGATAGGAGACGCCGAGGACTGACCGATCTGGGCCTCACCATTGGAGGGAACAAGCCGCATGGCCCTCATTGAGCGTGGGGTTGGGCCGTTCAAGTGGAATTTATAGGCAGGCAGGACTGTGTATACAGCAATTAAAAAAAGGAGTGTTCGCACGAACAGCAGCGAAACGATTGAAAGGACGTCAGCGGCTGCCAAGGCTGGTGTTGCACAAAAAGGCGCGCCTAATCGATTGATTAATGAAGATAGAAGATTTGAACTTCGTGCTTGGCGCGTGTGGTTCGACTCTCGGAAAGAGTAGCATGGGAAAGAAGGTGCTGGAGGGTTTGACGTCGTATGAAGCGGAATGTCCGACTTGGGTGCAGGATTACTTTAAAATCGAGGGTTTCCTTGGCTCGACAGAAGACACAGCTAAGAGGCGCCAGTGCCATTTGAGGTGATAGTTGGACGCAGGATGATTGGTGATTAACAGAATGTAGATGCGAACAACTGAGACCCTGCGTTTATCCAGAGCGCATGGAGAGAACCGATGTAAGACTACAGAAACAGTGGGATCCGTTTTTCTGGCTGGCTCAAGAGAAAAGGATGGTGGCTCCAGAACCTGAATTGAGAGCAACCTGCCAAAAGAGCGCAAGCCAAGCTGCAGTACATCGCTGTAGTCCAGAAATAACATGCACTCGGAAGGCAGAGGGATAAGATCTTGTCAGGAGGGATATATTGAGCGTCTCGTCCAGAACCTCGCATTGCAGCGCTGCCCTACGATCCAAGGACATCAGATAAAGGGCACAGGTGTGCAAACTGAGCCGGGTGGAGTTCGGATTATAGCTGAGCAAGAACGTGTCCTTGACGGCCTTGGGGGCGATTGAGCTGATGCGTTGTGGAGGGGATCTAGGGAGTGTTGACGGATGAGCTGCGGAAATCCTCCTCTCGCCCAAGGCTGTGGCGGGCATTAGAAGAGTGGGAGCGCAGGACACGACATTCAGAATCACATCCATCGTGCGGGATAACGTTCCCGTCCATGGTCTTCTGCCGAGATCCGTGCCTATAAATTAAGCACCATAAGATGTGCGCCCCCCGGCTTAACGCGCAGGGTAATATATTCACCAAGGGAATTGCGACAAGCGTGCGATTCGTCGTAGATAGAGCGATTGTTGTGCATTGCGAAATGCATCAATATTGGCCGAGAGTTGATCGGCGGGGTTTAACAAAGCACACGATGAAGGAAAGAGAAAGAAAACGGACTACCGAGTTGACGTCATACCAGCACTGCCGAGCTGCCCGCATGGTTTCGTTGCTGCATTACTTTCTCGGGAAGGGATGAACTGCGATGCCCACAAATTTCTGAGGTGCGCGTCCTCCCAGATTTTGGTACAAAGCCGCATGAACCAGTCCTTCGTCATGGGCAACCAGGCACCGTCTTTGGAGGCGAAGGTGAGAAGGGGGGCATCACTGGCATCTGGAAAACAGACTGATACTTGATAGTAGTTGACAGTGCTGTGTAGTGCCATAGTGGCCATAGGTACATCCCCCTATGCAGCACTATGCAACGGGTGCGCCATCACTATGGAGCACTATGGAAGCACTTTGGGAGTACTATGCAGTGGAGCCGTCCGCATATAGTCTGCCCATATTATTGCACCTTGCTCAATCCACGCTCAGCAGCCAATGACGATAGAAGGAAGAATAAATAATATTAGCATCTTGAACTACCTCGCACACGAGTCTACTACAAAGAACACAGGCTTCCCTCGCTCCTCGCCACTCGGTAGAATCAATCTCATCGCCCCGCGGCACCACCCAGTGTCACCCACCGCAAACATTCCACGACGCCCGTGTCCAGTACGCAACTACCTATGGTACTATGATATAAGCAATCGATCCGACAACCAAGAATCACGACTTACGAAAGTTGTCTGAGGCCAGCCGTATATGCGAGTAGTATGCGAGTCGTATGTGCCGCGAGACGTTCTATTTCAGCATGTTCAGCATCGTGTGTTTATCGGGAGGAACCGAACGACTTACAAAGCTTTTCCGCTTTTCCCAAGCACCGGAGCTCGTTCGGAGTCGCTCCTGCCATCGTGATCTCATACCATGAGATAATCTTTGAGGACTACGGCTTAGGATCAGAAATACGATACATGAAAAGAGCTGGACGTACAGCCAATGGTGAATGAACCCGGTCTTAGACTGCAAGAAGATACTTAGCAATGATAACGACTCATGGAGTGGAACATACGGTTTAAACCTCACCGTTTAAACCTCATCGTAGAACCTCTTCTCATCTGTAAACGGAGTCACTGTCATAATAGACTCCAATAACGGATCTGTGTATTGAAATATAAAGGGAAAAAAAGCACTATGTCCGCCGGGAGTTTGCGCGCTAACGGTGGCTTCAGAATGAGGAATGGGAGGAGTGAGAAATGGGGCGGCACCGTCAGACCATGCACTGTCCATTCTGACTGCCTGGATATCAACAGCATATCCTAATTGCCACTCCACCTATTCTGTGAAGGGCATCTTCACTCGAATTCCAGCATACCGCCGGTGCCGGCCAAGACACAAGTCTGAGCAGAATCCGCGGTCAGCCAACACACAATTGGGAACGAGGGCGAGCTTACAGTGGAGTAACTCGTCGCAAGGAGGCCTGGAGGGAAATAGGTTGCTCCAAGGTGTCTCCGATCTGACCCAGCGCTGTCCAACGTAACGGGACCGAAGACCCAGCAGTGGTGTCCTAGGAGGAGTCAGAGGACAATGTATCGACACCGCAGGCACGACAAGATAAGAGGAAGAGGGAAACGCAGGAAGGGGAGCGGGAGAGGATGAAAGACAGAGGCAAAGGGCGAAGAGCAACCATGCACACGTGTCAGTGTGATTGATAACGTACGTTGATCCGACTTAGAGCCTTCGACCCTCTTCGACCGCACTGTCGGTCCTCGGACGACTCGTTCCCTGACGCAGCCGAGCCGCGGCAGGTGGATTCGCCGCCCAACCCACATCCGCCTTGCCGTCTTGCGCTTCGCGTCCACTACCCAATATTCCAACTCATTCCCGATCGTTTCTTGAAATTGCCTTCCATGCTCAACACTTCATCATTAGTCTCGAGCAGTCCTTCCAAACACCTGCATTGATACCCAAGAAATATCCTAGACCCTGGAGCTCCAGCTGACTTCGTCTGTGTTACAGTAGTAGGCGTTACGGAGTTGTTACGGAGTGTCTTTCTGATCTTGAAGATTGATTTCTCTGTACATTTGTATCGCTTCACATTGTATAGCCAATATTTTAGCCTGTCCTCCTTATGCCCACCGTGCTACAGGAAATAACAGAGAACTGACCGTAAATAACCGAAAAACTCGCCAGCAATGCGTAGTGCACAGTACGGGGTGCCATAGTGCTACCCAGTGCTGCATAGTGCTTTGGTGTGCTACCGCATAGTACTGTCTGGTACTATGAGTTACTATGGGTGCTATAGCACTATGGCTCTACTATGGCTCGGCTGCGGTTTTCCAGATGGCCTGGGTACGCTCTTGTTCACGATTAGGTGATTCTTCACCGCCTTCTCTGGGCAGACGGCGTTGTTGGGTAGTCTCTTGTAGACAGACGCTTCAACACGGTGTCGCAGTAGCGAGTTCAGCTCTGATAGACAGAAATATGGGTCAGTCGTCCGGAAATGGAGTGTAAGGGTGAAGCAGAAAATCGGTGTGAGGTCCCATGAAAGTTGTAGAAGCGTAGAGTAGAAACCAAGTGCCGATAGGGGAAGTTGGCGTGCAGCCGTGGGATACAGGTGCAGCTCGTAGAAACTCGATGTGGGAAGAAACACTCGGGGTTCACTGGTGACATGCTCACGGTGGAGCACCCAAGTCACTGGTCGCGTCGATAGTCGTGGTTGGGGGTTAAAAGGGAGATGTTTGTATATGTATACC
>JARJLF010003071.1:0-23251 GCA_029378395.1 Mycena leptocephala | reverse complement strand
ATGAAAAATCAACCCACGCCTTAAGTTCCGCCCTTAGCTGTAAAGCCATGATAAATCAGCCTTAGGGCATTTGAACTGCCACTATACCGGCGCGGTGTAAGTCATTGCTGGCGCTCGACTTTCATCCCCGACCCAGAAAAAAGTATCAGCGGATCAAAAATAGCCAGACGACTGACGGAAATACAATTTCTCGCGGCTCTCGACCACATCTGGCCAGCCGGCAATTCTGCCCGGGTTATCCCGTAAGAGCGTTAAAATCCATTTTACGTATTTCCATGAGCAGAACCCGTGGCAGGTGTAATTGACTATAAAATACAGATTCATATTTTATTCTACTCGATTATTTGTGGGAATACAACATTTAGCGTCCTATTTGTTCTGGACCGGGTCGGTAAGAGGACTTTGGCGCGATTGCGGGAAGTTGCTCGGGAAAGCGCAACATACAGCTGTCCATGGGTGAGCACCGGCATTCGGAGATCAACACGGACATATTTGACAGATTGACCCCATCGGGCATCGGGCATCGGGCAACTCGAACATCCCCGAACCTTCGTAGTCCACAATGACGAGCCATATATTCATGACTCAGAGCTCCATAGAATTAGCTATTTATACAGGCCATGGCAGTCTGCCATCGTTGAGAATGTTGCACTAGAAGCTCGATCGCCGGTAGGTGGGACACATGGCCTATGACCACGGGTGAGTGGTGAGCTCCGGCTGCGGTCTAAAACGGAGTGTTCAAATTATCTTCCTGAGCTTCCCCCGAGCATGGAATTGATGGTGGTGGACCGATCACTTCAATACAGTACCTTGCTCGCGGGAAGCTCAGGCCGATAATTCGAATGCTGGGCATCTCAGAAAGCTTAAATTCGTTAGCCATTGCCTTATCCCCACCGAATACGACCGAGATAATTTTTTAACCCGGCCCACATCATTGTTTAGTTGGGTTTGGTCGCGGGAAGCTCAGGCCGATAATTTGAACACTGAGCGTCACTTCAACACCCCGCGCTTTAACGTGAGGGCGAGGAAGGCGAGGCTTGGTTGCACATGCTCGCTCCATGATTCAGCTGACATTTTTGTGGTTAAATTATTGTAAAATACGCGTTCAGACTCGGATTCCATGTCCATGTCCATTCACAAAATCAAATCTCCGCCACCGTGGACATGGTTGACCATGAGCTCCAGGTAGTCTCGCGCCTCGCGCCCGTCCGTCAGCTATGCTAAACATCAAAGTAATACCACCCCTAGGTGAAGGCACACCTTTCTGTCTGAGAGCGAACGTTTGCAGCTGAACACATCCAGACTCATACTCAGCGCAGTCGGCCTCCGCACTGAGTTTGGCTGTGGTGCTCTCGGCGAAAGGGGATATGTGGTCCGTCGTGCATATAATTAATTAGATTAGTGGAATTGGATTACTGCGCAGAGAAAAGAAGGGAGGGAGGATGGAAGGAAGAGCGAAAGGAAAAGGGACTGACCGAATGTATTAAAGGTACTGGCAACGCAAAGGGTTCTGATGGCTCCTACATAATGCATCAAAAGGCGTTTGAGATGCCACATTCCTTGTGTCGTCGGTAGGGGTCCGTACAGGCATACCTTTGGACCTCAGAAATGCAATCTCCGTGTATTGTTCCGGCCCAAATTTTAATTTTGTTCCTCGAAAATATTTTCGATATTTGCTGCAATTTGTATGAGTGCTTGGAGGGTAAAAATGGAAAATGTGGCCGGACAATACATGGAGAGGACTTGGAATGGCTCTCCATTTTATTTTGCAACGGAAAAGTGAATGTGGAACCCCCTGGCGACGACCGAAGAATGCCTCAAAACGCTCTGATCACGGATTACCTAATGCATCAAACGCGTCGCGTCCGCCCATTTCGCGTGTGTATTTTGTTTGTCTGGATACTGGTCGGCGATACCATCCATTCAACCTCAAGCATGCTTTATCCACCATCTAGGGCATTTTTCTATCATATACGGTCTGTGGTACTCTGAATACAGATATCACTCCCACTGCATGATTCACGCGTTGGAAAGTGTCTCCCGTCATTATGTGAACCCAAACTATTGCAAAATACCATTCAATGTTTCACAGGGTCTTCCATACCTCTTTCAGGAGAAATGAAAACATTGTGGTGCAAAGGTTCTCTTTACATTTTCCAAGTGATCTCTCCATTGGCTTAATGCTGCCTATAATATAGATGTCACCTGGGCATGTTCCTAACTGTCTTTTGGGTGGCTCAGATTGTAACCCGAGTGATTGTGGCGACTAGAAAGTGGATTTGCCATCGGATTCAAGGGTTTGGCGGAGGACCAAATACATACAAACAGAATTTTCGTGGCACTGATTGCCAGTACCCATGTATTGACGTAGAGCTTAGTTGTGTTGATGACATTCGTTTCGTTATGTGGGCATGCCATTCAAGACAGGTTGAGATTGACTTCACTGGAAGGAGTTCAGGGAAAGTCGGGCTCAGTACCTGACCGGAAGGTACCACATAATAATCCAACCATGAAGGCAAGGATTTTTGAAAGGGACTTTCCGGGAAAATTACTTGCCAAATGGACATCGGGGGCTTGCTAGAAAACTAACATTTAACCGTGGGACCTACCTTGTAAATCTGCAAGTGCCGGTGGGCTCAAGTCGCTTCCTGTCTATGATTTTCAACTGTATGCCCTTGTATGATTTTTGCTGACGTGGAAATCGTTTCTTGGTGAGGTTGCTCAAATGCGAGTCGTTGATTTCTTGAAATGTATATGCTGTGGCAGAACCAAAATTTTCCTGTGCTGACGACTATTTTATGGGAACCACGTCATGTGCCTGAAAATATTTTCAGATTTATTGCGAACTATCTAGATAGTCAAGAATTCCATCCATCCACACAAGGCGGCTGATGCATGTGGCCTTTCGTTGCCTAGCATCTACATTCCTTGTACAAATGTGGCCGAGTACGTGATTGGAGAAACATTAGTACCGGCCAGGAAACATCCCTAGATTTTCACAGGATTATTTGAGGGCAGCTGAGTGAGAAAATCATAGTGTTCGATGCGATGACGTGAACCAAGGACGACCACGCGACGCGCAGACACCTGCATTTATGGCACACACCGGAACCTCCGTAGATCCAAATTCGATGTTTAGAACTCCGGGTGCGACTGAGATTTCACTCATTCAGCAACCCAATAAATTCGTCGTCCACATATTTCCCAATCGAGAGTTGAGTGGTGAAAATGTCCAAAAAAAACCAAAAAAAAACCGCCACGCCCTAAGTTCCGCAAGTTGCTGTAAAAGCATTGTCGAAAGGGCACACATTTCAAAATGTGAATCAAGGATTTCTGCGCCAAAGGCTCCCCTATTCCGCGTCCCTGGGCAGACTGGAAATCGACCTGCTCTCTAATCGTGTTGACTTCACCCAAGGGACGGAGCACGCAATGTCATTGATTGGCAGTCAGACCATCATTACAGTCCTTTGCAGAACTTAGGGCACGGACAGGTTTTTTTTTTTTTTTTCCAGCGGTTTTCAGCAGGACTGTCGCCACAGGCGACGAAAGGGTCCAGTCCGTACACGAGGTTACCATTTCATCACGCCTTTCTGATCTCATGTGATATATTCTGGTCATTCTCATTTGTCACTCCTACTATCCACATTTGTCACCCTACTCTGTCTTGTAACTGAGTGTACGTCGACTGGCTGGCGAGTCTATGTAGCGCTTTGCTTTGTTTTTGCTCTTATCTGAGCTTATTCAGCTCTTTGCCGAGGCCATCCACGCGTTTTTTGCCGGTTTCTATGTCTTCAGAGCGACTCAGAGCATGGTCTTCCCCGTTTGTCCCTCGGTCGGCCGAAATACCCGCCATTTCGCACCGCAGGAGCAGTTATTCGTTTTTTTTGCCTCCCCGTTTGTTGGATTCAATCTCAGCTTATTTCCGCTCGTAAAAGCGCACCTTGTGCTCGTCCTTCTTTCACCTCCTCAGCTGCAACATGGAAGCAGCTCCTACTCTTGGCTGCGCTCAGAATTCAGACGGTTCTCTCTAGACTCGTGAACCAGTCGGCTCGCAAGCTCACAGACAGAGAACGCCGACCAGATTAGGATAGAAACCAAATATGCGCCAAACACTTGATGGATTGATACGAACAGGTGAGCTTGCTTACCGACTGGGCCGACCCGTCGCTGATTTGGGTGATGGATTTGCGCCCGCCATTTGAGAGGTGCGAACTTCGTCGTAGGACGTCGAAAACATGAAAAAAAGTGCTCAAAGTTCCTAATTGAAAGATGGATAACTTTTAATTTCCTGTCGAACGAGACTAATATGTTTTTGGGGTATATATGACCTTGGTATTCCATACCCACTAACCAATGCCCCTACACCTTTCCATAGGTCCAAAAAAAGCCCACAATAAATTTTATACCATTCAATACAGAACTGAAAGTTATCCATTTTTCATATAGGAAATTTGAGCACTTATTTTTTGGCATTTTCAACCTCCTCTGACGAAGTGCGGACCTCTTGAATGGCGGGCGAAAATCCATCACCCAAATCAGCGACGGGTGAGCCCAGCCGGTAATTCATCGTGCGAGTTCCGCGAGTAAAAATAGATTTTGATTGAATTACCGGATGGGGACGAGCCTAATAACAAAACTGATACATGATTTATCAGTTGCAGATCAGTTACACCGATATGAGAGCCAAAAGAATTCTTGTTTCATGAAATCTTGACCAATACCAAAAATACCAGTTCAGTATCGGCTGCACAGTTATCTGTAACGAAACAAGTGCTTTCAGTCCGACCTTCGGCTTGTCTGGATCGTAACCTGATAAGTCATGTTTCACATTGCTTTCGGCAGGATGGGGCGGTGGCTTGAAGAGTGGTGAATCATCTACCAGAAAAGCGTGAAAGTAACAGACCTGTGGAGGACCGTGACAGGGGCAAAAAAATTCGACAAAGCCCGGAAACAGCGCGATGAGGTTTGGAATGGGTTGGGACACGGTCCCGGAATATTATTTGACGTTTTGAGTGCTCGGGAGATTACAGCTCTTTGCGGTACAACAGGCGCGGACCGGTTTTTCTTCCTTTTTGGGCATTTTGTGATCCCCGCGACTAGGACACTCGTTGCGGCCTCAATTCTCATCTGTTTGCCTTGTCCATAGGCTCATTCGAAGCGCATTGAAATGTGCACACCATTGCCCCTCAGACTTCCGTCTTGCATTGAAAGCTGCGTCTTGAGGCATGAAATCAGATTTTTGGTGACCTTTCTGAGAATTTCCCACTAGAACAGCTGTTCTGCCCTCAGTTCTTCGCCCTTTCCTTAATTATAGGCTCATCTCTCCAATTTCAAATGCAAAGCGAACCGCCGCCTCAGATTCGTTCTTCTGACGCCGAATACCCCGACTCGACGCAGAAACTCCGCAACAGATCATCACGTTTGATCAGTGGTGGTAGAACAGCCGCTGCAGACTCAAATGTTGCTCAATTGTTCCCCCATAGGCTCATTTTCTTCCCCTGCAAATGCGCACGAGGACACATCTTCATGTTCCTCAGAATGTGCCTACAAGTATCCGTGCCAGAAGTCTTCTTTGCTAACCATGCTTTTTTTGTTAAACAGCATTGAGGACCTTCTCGGATGCCCACTAACCACTATCTGTCTGGATATCACACCTCAGGCCATTTTCCTGGATGAAATGTATACTTATATCGACCGGATGCATCCTATATCATATTTTCCATGTATTTTCACCTGGAATGAGCGAAAAAAAAGAGATTTTATGAAGTATGTGATTAGGAATTCTGAGGACACAGTTCGTTGCGGATTTGAGACACGAATCGAATGAGCATAACGACGAAGGAAACGATGAGGATTCGAGACCGCAGCAACTGTTTGACTGACCGCCAATCAGAAGTGATGACCCGCCGTCAGTATCTTGTCCCCAGGTGTCCTATTCGGGACCAGGATGGAATTCCGAGGAGGCGGTTCGATTTGCATTTGAAATGCGGAGAGATTGAGCCTATACTTAAGGAAAAGGGCGAAGAACTGAGGGCAGAACAGCTGTTCTAGTGGGAAATTCTCAGAAAAGTCACCAAAAATCTGATTTCATGCCTCAAGAAGCAGCTTTCAATGCAAGACGGAAGATCTGAGGGGGCAATTGTGTGCGCATTTGCAATGTGCTTCGAATGAGCCTATGGACAAGGAAAACGGATGGGAATTGAGGCCGCAACGAGTGTCCTAGTCGCAGGGATCACAAAATGCCCAAAAAGGAAGAAAAAACGGTCCGCGCCTGTTGTACCGCAAAGAGCTGTAATTATTGGCCGAGTTTGGCTCCTATGGAATGGTTGGATTCAGATATTAGATAGTCTTTGGATTTCTGTGGGCACACAGTTGGACACAGCCTGCTGTATTCAGTCTGTATTTGTTGCTGGTTTGGTTTAGTGGTTGTGGTTCCCCCCTCAAATTTGGTTGAGTTTCGGAAGGTCCGAGTCTAAACCTATGCAACTGAACGGCACAGCTTGCCGTGATTTCTCTCAAAAACGGTAAATGGAACCGTGTAAAGCCATCTCAGCTCGGATTTTGACCGCGTCTTGGGTGATACCCAGCGCAATTTGAGTCCGAACTGTGTCCTTAGAATCTTTTTCAGTACCCTGGCTGCTCTGTGCTTAACCAAACAGACCCCGGCACGCCTTGCTGAGTTTTAGGCAACTGAACGGCACAGCTTGCCGTGATTTCGTTCAGAAACGGTAAATAGAACCGTCTAAAGCCATTTCAGCTCGGATTTTGACCGGGCCTTGCTGGGGTGATCGCCAGGGCGAAAAGTTGAAGAATCAGGATTCGGGGTGAATTTTCATGTGCGTAGTATGAGTGGGAGTGAAAAATAGACACCAGGCGAATTTTTAGGGATTTTTCGAGGCCTGGTACAAAATTTAGATAAACACTCGCCTCCGCAGGGGCCTGGGTGAAATTCAGATAAGAATTGTCTGATTTGGGGTCCAGATAAAAACTGCCAAATCCGGAAACTTTTGAACAGGGATCTGAGTGTATTTTCCGGGGTCCTTCCCATTCTAAGCCTTAAGATCAAGGCCTTATTAAGGGCTACCCTTAACTAAGGCTTAGCCCTTAACCACATCACTGCTTTGAGCTCCCCTTCGTGCTCTTCATTGAGCTGTGCGAAGGCATCTGGTGATATGTCAAGTTCCACCATGATGTAGTACACGCGCTTGGGCATGGCGAGAGGGTTAGAAAATCCGAAGAGCTGGCGGCGATGTCATGAGTCTCGTCCAAAACTGGCTCCAGGTAAGCAACGCACGCATAGAACTCGGCGGTAGCTATAGGCGGCCCATTAGAAATGAAGAAAGATAAAGAACTTTGACTGCAATAAAATGAGCAGGACCTTAGAGGAATAGGGATCATGAATATGATACCTCTAAGTATTTCCCTACGCAACACATCCATTCACTGCATTCCGCGAGTTCGTCGGCACAGGGTCTGCTGACCCCCGGTCGGCAGAGGTCGACAGACCTCAGGGTAAACCGAGTCTGCCGACATTGGCTGAGGTCTGTCGACGGTCCAGTTCACATTCAAACACAATCTGGGCATATTGATGCTTGGTTTCAGTGTTGTTTTGGTGCAGAATCAAGCGAGAGTACTTGAAGATATTTGGCTTGACCATCCGCATTTGTGATCCGCTCTCTTTGTCGTCAAGTTGTCGTAGCTTTTCCTTATTTCTCGTGGGAAAAACTTTGGTGGGGGTGATTCTGACGTGATTCCACGCGGGGAATCTTATTCTGAGCTCGTTTTTGCAATGAAAATTCGGGTTCTTGTGCTAAGGTAGACGACATCCGCATCCATCGAGTCACGTGGATGATGGCGTGACGCCGCCTTCCTGCCCTCTCTGGTCGGAGACGTCGGGTCGGGGATACATAGTAAAACCACAGAAACAGTTGATTTAGGTGTAGGAAGCATCCTGTGGTGTCAGAACTGTAATATATATCCCCCAAAAAAAGTTAACCTCTCATTTTTCACAAAGTGCTTCGAACGAGAAAGGAACGATCCTGGCATGCGAATACATTTTGAGAGGTCAAAAATATGGTGTTTCCCAAAAAGGAAATATGCGATCACATGATCAGATGCCGTCCATCTTTTCTTCGTTTCCTCGCGTTGCCACCCTTGTATACACTGACTTCTGGGTCATAAACTATCTTATACAATGCCCATAAATAAAGGGAAAGCAAAAGCTAAAAATCTCAGGGCTTTTGCTGTCAAGGTCGGTGTGTCCGCCAATTAAAGTATGATTCGAAGGTCGGAACTCAATTTCTTGACAGAGAAAAAATAGCTCAGTGCGGCACAAACTTCAAATGCCGTCATTCCACCTCTACACAATTTTGCCTCAAGAAAATCCTCTATGGTGCAGGTCACCTAGTCACCGCATGCTAATGTTTGAAATTTTGCGGCTTCAAATTTGATCCGATTTCTTATCCCTCTTACAAATGTGCTCCGTTTCAACGTTCAAGAAGATCTGTAAGGGGGATTTTTATTTACTGCAAAACTGAGT
This sequence comes from Mycena leptocephala, assembly GCA_029378395.1. Lineage (NCBI taxonomy): Eukaryota > Fungi > Basidiomycota > Agaricomycetes > Agaricales > Mycenaceae > Mycena > Mycena leptocephala. Next base: position 14,712 of record JARJLF010003071.1, on the reverse strand, counting down.
GAGCAAAAAAAAAGTTGCCCGCCGATTTGGCCACATGCACGTATTATATTGAAAACAGCTCTGTCAGAGCCGTAAATAGGTGCAAAATGACGCTACAGATTTCTACTCATCCACCGGCCTCTCGGGGGCGCGACGGTGAGATTTCTACATAGTAGAGCTGAGCCAATTAAAGTCCATAATACATTCAAAAGTACGCCTAAAACCCCTCCAGAGGTACACTTCATTCAGAAAATTCAAAAGTACGCCTAATATCCCTCCAGAGGTACACATCATTCAAAAAAATTTCTCCGGCCGATTTGGCCACTAAATTTTGGTAGCGGTGACTAGGTGACCTGCACCATACATGGAGCCCGACTTCCAGAGCCAAAAATCCATGTTGGAGCACTGAGAGGCGAGAAATACCGTCCCGAGCTCAATTTCATGGCGAAATGCTAGGGAGAGAGTCGCAGAAGGTCATTATTGATATTTTGCGTTATCCCAGAAAGTGTTGAGGCAAGAAATTGCCATCAATCGACGATTGATGGTTGTGTCTGGGCTACTAGAGACAATCTCCTTCATATCGTGAAGATTTTAAAACTAGAAATTCACATAGAAATCGAATACTATTTTCCTGTTCCTGGCACGGCGCAAATCCATTCAAAAAGAAGTTCGTCTCTGAAATTTAGCGCTTTCCCACGTTACTGTCACTCATCGGTGACGCTTCACGTGACTCGATGGATGTACCTTATGAATAAAATCAGATTTGTTGCCTTTGATTGTCCGGAGCTGTACAGCTAAAAAATGACCCAATTGTTTTGCCTGGGAAAGGGGTTCAGATGAAAGATCTCGATGAGGGGAGTCCAATGGTACTAAAACCAACCGATTTCATCGAGCCGTTTGTCTAGAAACAGGCATTCTTTGAATGAGTTGTCGAAATTTTGACCGGACCTTATATTTCACCGAAAAATCTTTGAAAAATATGCAAAGAAGATCTCTTGACGAGAGCATTGTGAATCAGCAAAATCATGAAAATTCAACGAGCCATTCCTCTCCAAAATATTCCCCAAGTTTGGGCTTAAATGATCTAGTGTTGCCAACGGCTAGCCGGTCGATTTTTTTTGAAATCGATGTACATAGCACGAGGAATACTTTAGAAAAAATTCTGAATAAATTTGGGCATCTAGAACACCCTGAACGCCGGGGAATATACTGCGAACATTAAATGTTTTGTTCAACTGGTGCTTCGATATTTGATCGGCTTATAAACGGCTCAAATCGGCTTGTAAACGGCTCCAATCAAATATCATCACGATACTTCGGCCGGGAGCCGGGATGTCAGGGAAGACCCCTTGTATTTCAGGGTGCTCTAGATGCCCAAATATTTTCAGAATTTTTTCTAAAGTATCCCTCGTGCTACATCGATTTCAAAAAAATCGACCGGCTACCTCACGTGACTGATTGTGACAGTCCATTTCGGGAAAGAGTCATTTTCCGACACAATCCGACGTAAATTGTCCCAGTTCAGAGCACATCATGGACATTTTCAATACGGATATCTGTCCCTATATGTCCTTAGTTGCACCTAAAATTTTTTGGGCCTGATTCTGGATGTTATTAAATAGCTGAAAACAAATTATCAGGAAAATGACAATGTTCTGCTTTCAACAATCTTTTTGGGCTGCCTAAAAATATATAGAGCTGGATTATGAGACTTAGAGGGGACTAGAACAAATCTTAGTATTGATTTTGAGGCTATGGTACCGCTGTGTCCATAAACTGTCGACCGAATGCCTCCAAAATCCCCTCCTGCCCGATTTGGACGTGTGACATCAATCACGTGGGGTAGGTTCGTTATGAACGAGCCCTACCTTACCAGCTGAGCCATGCAAAAATATACAGGCAATTGAGTGCTACACGGCCTGCAAAATGGCCAAAAACAGCGAAAATGGCAGTACAATCTTGAAAATAGCTGTTTTTGGCCATTTTATGAGCTCTATAGCATCCGATTGCCTATATATTTTTCATAGTTCAACGTGCAAAACACACATAGGACTACAATCTTGTCGTTTTAGGCTGTGCTGAAAAAAATCATGGATTGAGTTGAAAAAATTGAAGAATCATGAGTTTCCGTTGTTTAAGCAGAGTTGATTGGATATCAAGATAGGATGATGCGATCAAATTCTGAAAATATTTGTGTGGGTTCCTCAGCCCATTTGTGTTGTCTGAAAGTCCCTGTAACTCCCAGAAATGGGGCAGCATTACTAAAAATACTCTGAGACAAACTTTTTGCTGAGTTAGTGTAGGCGAGGGTGATGGGGATGTCGGGGGCGGTGGTCACATCCTCGCCGATGAGGAAACGAAGGTCGGCTTTTGTCTCATCGGGATGCACGATCTTCCGGACCGAGAGTACTACATTGGGATGCGCGTTTGAAAGCGCGACCTTCACTACGTCCTTGCCAATCTTGAGCTTTGCACAGACATCATCCAGTACATGTCTCGGAAGCGTCGCCACCGCGATAGCGAATACTACAGAGGGGGGTACACGACCACGAAGTACACCTAGTTCCCCATATTCAGAGCGGAAACTGCCGCCCCAGAGACTGACACAGTGAGCTTCGTCGATAAATACCAGCCGGAGGTATTCCTGGAGACTCGGCTGCGACAACACCTTCTTGCTAAAGTCGAGGGACCTCGCCACTTCGGGGGATACGAAGATCCGTTGTGCTGTGCCCTCTGCGGTGAAGATCCGTGAGGGAAAGCAACGGACCATTGCCATGTATGGCCAGGAAACCGAAAGCCCGTAGAGCGCCAAAGCGAAGAGTTCAGTCATCGTTGCTGGACAGTTACAGCCCTTTGCGGAACTTGAGGCGCGGCCTGTTTTTTTCTTTCTTTCTTTTTTTTTGGCAAGTTTCAACGAGAACGGCTGCCATGAGCTCAATTCTCAACCTTTTGCCTCGGGCATAGGTTCATCAGATGCGCATTAAAAATGTGGCATCTTAGATTTGTGTTGTAGAACCCCTATATGATTTACTGGGTCAACATTCGGTGTTTTCGGCTGTCTGAAAGCAGAACGCGCCGCACAGTAGCAATACTGCCCAGATGGACGTAGATATTTGATGTCGATCGTGATCAATACCGCGCGTCGGGAAGTTGCAAGCATGCACAAAGAACTCGTCGCCTGGAAACGAATTTAAGCTTTTGTGGGGTCATTGAATGTGATTCCAATATTTCTATTTTAAAGTGAAAGACACGTTATCATGCCCATTTATTGCTTTAGATTGTCCGGCTTTGAGTCAAATTTTCCTTAATAAATTCCACGTTCGGATCGAACGGCAACGGGTTCCGGTATAAGGATATATTGGTCGCCTTAATAGGCGTTCTTCAGACTTGGAAGTATTTCACGAATCGCCCGACCGACGTGGGGTACACCAAGTGGACAGTGCGCAATTAATAATTTTGTTGGTGCAGTTCCAAAATTCCGAGTCGTAGTTGTATTATCAATTTTTGGACACGTAATTGAACGTGAGATGAAGGAACGTCCAAATCATGATGCGGAGTATTTAGGAAGTGCCGACTCCTTGCGTGGGTTGTTCTGTGTCGGAAACCTTCGATTTTTGTCGATTATCACTCCGATTGGATTTGACCTGGATGACAAAACCATTGCGGATATGGACAGCTCATGGCCACTCATTGAGTGTCTTTCTACCCCCTTTTTACGAACCCCCGCAGACACGAGTCACGTTCGTTATTCGGACCGTGCCGTGCAATGCTACCTACCTACCTACTACCTACCCCCCTCTACTTCGATGTCCACGTCGAGTTTTCTTTTTTTGAATGAAATGTGACTTAGAGGGTGTGCGCAGAAGAAATCCAGTGTTCGCATAGGTTGCACACATTTAAGTAGGCGTTGTAGGGGGCACGTTTAACGGCATCAGGGTTGTGGCCGAGACGCTGACGGAGTGCGGCTTCTCGCGCTCGACGCTCGCTTGGGTGCGGTACTTCCAAGAGGTATATCTGGGGTGCAGGGCGAGGTGGAGACTGAGCGGTTACGAAAACGGCTGCGGATATCGAGCACCGAGGGATACTCACGCCCGTAAGGCCGAGACTCGGTATGAATTCGATATGTGAAGGAAGATTGCTTGTTTTCCGTCCATTCTCCCTTCTCCAGCGCGCTTTGGATCTCGACGGTGGGGTCACCAAAAAACCCGACGAAGAAACCTGTTTTCTTCTTATGCCGGGGAACGCTGTGTGTCAGAATAGAATTCTGCCGCGCCTGAATCATGCGACGCGACTTGCGAATATAGACGCGTTTTACAAAGACAAAGAGCAAGAGAAGTGCAAGAACGGCGAAGCAAGCTGCCACAGAAGGGGCGGCGGAGTGGGTTATCGTTACTGGGAGGGCGCCGCAAGAACTAGTAAAGAATACCAAAGCCAACAAGAGCTGGTGGGCCGGCGACATGGTTGGTAGTGAGCAGCCGAATCCCCCCCAAACAGTCACGTGATTTTTTTCCCACGCGGGCCCGAGTCAGGTCTTTGGGGACATGTTTCTTCGAGAGAACTTCGTAAGGGAAATCCTGGAGGAGGCTGGACATGGAATATGAAGGAGGTTTTGGCGGGTGGCCACAATAGTGGCGTTCAAAGTTGCTCCTACTCCTCTCCTACTCACGCTCCTCCTACTCGCTTTCCTACTCGTCTTCCTGAACTCAGAAGGAGGATGAGCAGGAGATGGGAGTAGGATCATTTTTGTCAGTAGGAGCGTCAGAGCTCCTTTTTGCAAAATTTCTCCTACTTGAATTTCCTTCTCAATGACTATTGCTCTTTAACCCGATATTTTTTCACAAAGTTGTAGCATTTCTCTACATACACCGACCTATAGAACCACCTCCTTGGCCTTTTAAGCCTTAGAAAACATTTGCAAGATTTTTGTTCTCCTACTAATCTCCTACTCGCAAATTGGGCAGGCAATGGTTTCAAAGTTGACCATTTTGAGCTCCTACTAATCATCACATTTAAACCCCCTACTCCTGGCCATGCAATAATGGCTTGAAATATATGGCTCAAAATTGACGGGGGGGTGCAGAATAACATTTCAGATGGACTAGATTTTACCCGAAAGAAAAAGGTGCGTTTTTGACCGAGAAATAACAAGTAGGAGCTGAAGTAGGAATATGAGTAGGAGCGTGAGTAGGGCCAACTTTGAACAGTACTAATGCTCTTGTCGCGAGTGAAGCGAGCAAATCTACATACCCCAGGTCGGGTTTGAGGGTCGGAGTTTTTTTGGGAAAACCGGACCTAACCGGACATCGGCAACACTAGTACCTCGGGCAGCTGTCCCTTTATATTTAAAGCTACCAATTTTTTTTTTTCCCCGTGTCTATTGTGGCCCATTGAAGCAATGAAGTACCAGTAAACATCCTATCGAGCATTAAAGGTCCTACCAGCAAACTACAGCAACTATAGGCCAACTAGTCAGGAGAACTACGTAGTTTCGGTCCAACTACGGAGAACTAAGCATTAATGTAATCCAGGGTGCCGGACCCTTGGTGTTGGTTCTCTTTTCTGGTGGCTATGTTGCACACCCCGTCAATTTTCAGGGTTTGCGGAGGTCGCTCGTTCGATTCTCCCAAATGGAAACTTTCTCGTTCAATGGACGTGAACACTGTTGTTCTGTTTAACAGAACAAGAATGGTTTCCGCAAATTCCCTGATCATGATCAGTATGCAATTATCTACAGGGCCATATTTGTGAATATATATTTCTTCTGGCCTGTCTCACAGGGGGGCCTGGTTCTCGTTCGCAATGTTCTTCTGGTGCAGGGTCTGGTCCAAACACACTGAAAATTTGGGAGGGGAAAGTCTGATACCTCTAGAAAAGGGCCACAGAGTCAGATTTACACATTTGTTACCCAGGGAATCGGTATTGCATCTTTTGGTCAACAACATTCAAATTACAATAACTCTGCGAGTTTTCAACCAAACCCAGTGAAACAAGAGTGCGGGACGTCGCCCTGGACATCCCCTTTGAATTATACAATTATATAAGTCAAAAGAGCGTCCCAGGATCCGCCAATTAGAGCGCGTCGCGTTCACGCATCATTGGCTGTCACAAAGGTCACATCAGCCGCACGTCGCACATCTTTGCTCCTGGGACGCGCTTTTGACTTATGTAACTGTATAATTCAAAGGGGACATGCAGGGGGACATCCTGGACGCTTCGTCCGATGGGTTGAAAGCTCGCAGAGTTATTGTAATTTGAATGTTGTTGACCAATCCTTCTTAGAGGCTGCATCCCCGGCGCCGAGCTGTAGCTCACCCTTGTCATCAGGGAGTAGATTGGCGGGAGCATCATGATCATCAAATCCCTCCCACCAACCTTCGGTTGGTTCCTCGCGGCTCCATAAGCAGCTGCATAGTTTTCTGAAGGTCCATCTGGTAACCTATGCCCACTTAAATCAAGCGCGGGGCTCATCGTGGCGGCTATGTCCGATCCCCACGTCTTCCAACTCGTGGACCAGCTCACACAATGGAAGGGGGGCCCGCCGCACGCGCGTATGCGAAGCGCTCATGACGATGCACGGCCAGTTTACCCCGCACGACGGCAGACCCATCCTCCCGTCCTACCCGCCGCATTCCTCGCGTACACGCCTCTGTCCCCTGTCCTACATACCTCCCCTATCCAAAAACCTATCCCACCCATCGCAGCTGTCCTCGGCACGCACCGGGATATTTTAGGTATGTATAATTGTTAGAGCTGTATATGGAAAAAATATATTTGCGCGCCATGGTTACTCATTCGAGACCTGGGGTCAGGTTTCGGTGAGGCATAATTGTGCGGCTGGCACAGATAGGATGGGAGCACGGTAAAATGTGTGTAGGACATAGGGGTCCCGGCAGTTCGCGAGCCGTTCATGCCGTTGATGGCCTTCGGCTGTTTGTTTGGCAAAATGCCGCGATCAATGCCACCGATCATGCCACTGATCCCATCAATCCCATATCCCAGATTCTCTTTGGATGCTCTCGACAGTACACGTCGGAGATGGAGATGTTCGTTCCCCAGCTGCAGGCAATGATGAATCTATTGAACAGCACCGAACAGATCAGTCCAAGGGGGCGTCGGGATTAAAATTTCGTACATAGGGTGGGAAAGGGCATGGGGGTCCCGGGGAGGGCTGAAAAAACTTCTAGGTCAAGTTATTCTAGAGATAAAAACCACCATTGAGGCCATATAGAATGCAGTAGGAGGTTGAAAAAGACTGAAACCTGTGTCTAGGATCCTGTTCTGCCTCTGTTGACATCATAGGCACACTACTGCTCGTCTATAACGACATTGAGCCCAAAGGAGTGGTTGAAGGCACCGGCTTCTCCCAGAGCTGGATGGCCCCGATATACAAAAAGAATGATCGCACTGATATTGCCAACTACTGGCCAATCTCCCTCCTTAACATGGACTATAAAATATTCACCAAAGCACTCACGATTAAGCTTGCCCGGGCCGCCCCCAACCTAATACATCCAACCCAGGCAGGATTTGTCCCCGGCCGCCACATCTACGACCAAATATAGCTAACAAAAAGAATAATTGATCTTGCTGAGGCAACAGAGGTGCACAGAATAATTGTTGCACTTGACCAAGAGAAAGCATATGATAAAATTGAACGCGACTACCTTTGGCAGGCACTAAAAAGCTTCGGCATCCCTGATGAATTTATAAACACAGTTAAAACCCTATATAGCGACGCATTCACATCCGTTGTGATAAATGGCATCTTCTGTGAACCCCCATTCAAGGCATCAAGAGGAGTGTGCCAAGGGGATCCCCTCTCCTATCAAGTCACGTTCTCGTCGCGGCTTGTTTCGGAATCCGGACGTCGAGACAAACAATGTCAGGTGTATTCGGCAGGGGTAAGGAAACACTTAGCGTGTTTAAGCTTTTGGTAACGGCAAGCCATCAAATTATTGCTATGAACTCCCCGAGAGCGAGGGTTAGCAGCCAAGATCGAAATTATTGCTGTGGACTCCCCGGGAGCGAGGGTTAGCAGCCAAGATCGAAATTATTGCTGTGAACTCCCCGTGAGCGAGGGTTTGATTATATTAAGTGTTGCTGAACAGGGAATGCCGGTGCAATTGATTCGGCCTGAATGGACCGTCACACCCTTGTTATGGAAACTTTCAAGCCTCTCGCTTAATGAGAAGGGCAGCAACAGGGAATCGGAAGAGACAGTGAGACAGTTCTGCCTAGAATCCCACTGGCTATCGCCATAAAATCGTCACCGTGAAAGTAGGTCTCCTTATCAAGTCACGTTCTCAAAAATTCTGTCCGGGACATTCTGTTGGAGATACAAGCTTGGCCATTTGGTTCGCCATGCGGTTTGTTATCTTTCCATATGCTGTGCTATCCGTTGCCATGCCTGCGGGACGGTTTAACCTCGTCAGCGTCCGGAGCGCGAAAGAAGGTACATTCCCTCTGCACCATTTTCGGATCGGCTTCACCATATCCACGATCCATTATTTCCGCACACCGACCTCATCCTATCCATCCGACATTTCGTCGGAACTTTTCGGTACGGCGGTGTGTGGTGCCGCGACGTCGCTATCCGCGCGCCGGCAGACACTCTGCGATTTTCGCGTAATTCTTGGTCAGATTTTTCGCATTTTTAGCGACTGAGAGCTTCTGGAATGGGGGAGAATTCTAGCCCTCCGGTGCTCGAGAAAATCTCAGCGACCTTGGAGAGCAGATATACCCTCAGCTTTCGGCTATGGGGGAGACTATATTCCCATCATCGGAGCATCGTGACATTGGCCAATCTTGCCGTTGTGTTGGTGTATCTACCAACCCTCAGAGCATTGTCTGATCTTGCCGCACAGATTGGTTCCGTCTATCCTCAAGCCACTTCAGGTCTAGCAAATCAAGGTAGCTCCTTATCCACGTTTCGGCTGTGAGGGGGCCAAATGGCTACTGAACAGTCTTACATCTGGGGCTGCATTGATATTGAAAGGTTTGCAGGATGTCAAGTAATGCGGTTCAAACCGTGGACCATTGCAAAGACAATAGGGTTACGCGTTTCAAAAGGTAAACCAGTAATTGCACTCTGGAAAGCGCAATAATGCCTGCGAGCGCGATCTGAATGGCTGTAAATGTTCGCAGTGATCAGGGATGTCGATTTCTGAGACGCGCGGCTTAGAAAATGGCCCTGGGACTTCATTGGCTTTGAAATGGTTTACAGGATGTAAAATCAGGCGTTTCAAAATGTGGACCATTAAAAAGGCAACAGGGTCATGCGGTTCAAAATGTACACCACTAATTGTGCTCTGGGAAGCGAAATAATGCATCCAAGCAGGATTTGAATAGCTGTAAATGTTCGCCGTGATCAGAGCTATCCATTCTTGAGACGCGCGGCACAGAAAATAGCCCCGGGACTTCCAGAGTAATCGAAATAGTTTACAGGAAAGCACAATAATGCCTCCGAGCGGGATGTAAATGTTCGCAGGACCGAGTCAGAGATATGCACGAGTAGGAAAGGACCGACGAGCTCCAGGAACCTTGTCAAGAGGACGAATAGTTTTGGTAAAAAGAGGGTGGACGGGGAAGCATCCGATGAAGACGACCCAGAAATCGGATTCTCGTCGTCAGGATCATTGAACCACGGAATTTCAGACGCATGGTGACTTCAGTATATTTATAGTAGCGCTCAGGCCGTTTACGGCCTATGTGGCTACTTTGCTACATGCTATCCACAGAGTACGTATGTCAGTAGTGCATTGCCCTTTCAGGCCCTCGTCCGCCCCCGAACGGAAGCCAGGGATCGATGCAAAAGTGCCCGTACAAAGAAGATTCTTCCCACAAAGTTTGTATGTCGGTAGTGCATTGCCCTTTCGGGCTCCCACGCTCTGCCCCCAAAACGGAAGCCGGGGATCGATGCAAAAGTGCCCAAACAAGGTCGGAGGGTGCATAGAGCAGTGAGCTCGGTGTGCGTGAGTGATATGCGACCGTGAGGTGTACTGGTTGTCAAAATTGGTGGGAAGTGGGTGGCATGTTCCATCAATGGATACGCCGGAAACGGGAAGTAGTCCCGAGGATGATAGAGAAGAGGTGGCATAGATGGCATAGATGGAAGAGGAGTGCATAGGCATAATGGAACACGCCGGGCCATGTAGTCAAGTCTTGAGTGGGATGGGCCCCCAACGCAGGGCAACTACGTCAAAGGCCCTTTGAAAATGAATGCTGACATGTCGAGTGGCACTGCCGATGCCAACGTCTCTGGCCCGTTCCACATCCATCTCCGGTGCACAGGGGTGCTGTAGAGTGCCGACGTCGATAACTAGTCGGTGGATGAAGGGTTGTTGAGAGCGGGGGGTGTCGCTGGCGGTGCCATCCGACTTGATTGTTGTGGTTTGTGATCAAGAGTCCTCCAATTTCAGACGCATTGCGGAGAGAACCTGGTTGCATGTTTATCAGTGACGAAACAAGTAATTTCAGTTCCACTCGCCGTTCGTCTGACTTGTAAATTGATAAGTGATGTTTCAATTTGTTTTCAGTGAAGCCAACTCCAAAGCCGATATTTGCCAAGATTCGGCCGCGGACAGGCCGAGTTGAATCTGTTTAATGCCGGTGGCTGTCTTATCGTCGTTGGTTTTCTGGTCAGCAAGATGGTTTATCTATTTCCGCGTTGTCCATCATCGCATCGCAGTGCTGAACCTGTGAGGCAACTGTGTTTGAAACCGTGAGACTCACCTCGACCGACAAGTGCGTCAAAAAAGCCAATTGCAACAAGATATCCATCTTCGTGGCTCGGCTCCAAAGTTCTCCAAGCGCACCGGATAATAAACCGCGTCGAATGAGATGTTCAGTACTCCTCCTGCAATGCATCCTCCTCCTCCTCCTCCTCCGCCTGCTCTTCCCTGCATACATGCTCCTCCTCCTACCCACGCTCCTCCTCCTCCTCCTCCGCCTACAATTTAGGCATTTTAGGCATTTTCGATACTTGAGCCTGCTTCCCCTTAGATTTACGCTTGTTCGACTTTTTCGACGTCTATATCGATGTGTGAGCGAAAAGAGAAAGAAGCTCGACAGGCCCGAGTAAATCTTGGCTGCGAAGTGTCCCAACTTTGGGAAGAGCCGGCGGTGTTGAACTCATCTGACAGGAAGAGGGTGCCCTGCAAAGGACCAGCCGCATGAACCAAGCAATATTGGGAATACTCGACGAGAGGGGGTAGATCGGCCCCCCAATCGGTCCAAGACGAATCTGGATATCCATCAAAGGCGAGGAATGTGAGCAGAGTGCGCGTGATCTCCTTTTGCGCATCAGGGAATTTCTGGACTTGAATTTTGTCCAAATATTCCTGTGTAGTGTAGTGGACAAGTCGCACCACAGAAAGCCTCTCGTCCACGATGACAAGCCAAGCACAGACAGAGAGAATAACTTCGAGGTCCAGGAGATTATCCTGATCAAGCCAGTGTCTGCCAGGTTCCACAGCGAGAGCTACCTGCAATTCTGGCATTTTTAATGGCCTCTTCGCGTTAGTAATCCAGATCAGGACCGAGTGTGCTGTCTTTCTGTCCTCCTCGTTCTAGGCTTCTATTCGCTGCATTGCAACATCATAGCTGTCCTTTACGTTCTTTGGTAGGACTTCCAGAGCTTCCCGAACTGCCTTGATGGTGTTCTTTGTGCTGAGAGTTTCGATGTGAAGTTTGGCCAGAAGGAACCTAGTCAGAATTCATGTGAGTTGCTTTCTGATAACAAACTATTACTGCTTACATGCCATCCACAGTGACAATGATTTTTGCACAGATATCCTCTCGTAAGTTAGGTTGTTTCTGCACGTGTTTGCGCAGGCGTGGTGACGAGTTAATCTGTGCGTCAACATATTTTCGAATATCCTCTGGCCTTGCACCAATCTCTAGAGCTTCAACATTTGGAAGAGCAGGGTCTACAAGAACATAGGGTCGAGAAGTGACCATCAACTTCACTCTATATTTTTTCGCAGTTTTTTTTCTATCACTAATTGCAGATGAATTATTCTGGGAGATTGGTATAGCTTTCAAGGTAATTGAAGCAGAACTGAGGGAGTTACGCGTGGCAGGCGGAGGGAGTAAACGTCCGAGGTATCATCTGTGTCATAAATTTCCCTTCTCTTCAAAGAAAACACAAAATGCTTACCATGGATAAAATGCGATTCCTGCATCTCCATTGCATGTGCGGCAAGGTTACCCGCGGCCGCACGTGCCTCACAATGGAAACCACCCAGCGCAAGACATTTTGAAATTATAGGTCCTAGCGTTTCCCGCAGAATCCCAGAGCTGCAAAATTTCCCAAGGATGAGATCACAAGAGTACACCAGGTTTGAGAAGACAGAAAATCAAACTCGCAGCCGCATGAGGGCGTTGAGGCATGAGCTCGGAGGAATGAAGCCATCGAACTCGCATGAGGCATCGAGACATGAGCTCAGAGGAATGAGGCCGTTGAAGTGCAGGATTGTTGAGGGGAAGCTTGCCGACGATTCTGTGATACTTTTGGATCATGATCTTTTGATGCGCCATCAGGCGGCACGATGTACGAGAAAAACCGGAAAAATATGATTTTCTTTCTAGGTTGGGCCATGATGACTTTGGGCACGACTGGATTTGACCAGATTGTAGTTTGGGATGTGCTATGCTACGCCCCGCTTTGCTCTGTGCAAAAATATACAGGCAATAACGGGATACAGCGCCCGCAAGATGGCCATTTCGGCTATATTTTGCCGTTTTTGGCCCTTTTGCGGGCTCTGTAACAGGTTATTGCCTGCATATTTTTGAATAGTTTAATATGGGGAGGGCATTGGCGCATCCCAGGCCACAATTTGGGCCATGCAGACTGTTCGAAGAAAAACACTGATTGAGTTGGAAAACACAAATTTTCGTGTTCCGCCCATTCTGATGGCGCATCAACATATTCTATATTCTCATCGCCCAGAACGGATAAAAAATCCATCGGTCAATCATTTTGTCCATATTGTGTACAATAAGTTGTATTCAAACGCCCCTGGATGGTGGGTTCCATTGTAAGGCACAGGGTTCAAAATGCCTTTGTGAGGCATGTGGTTCGAAATGGCTCCCTTATCCCTGGTTAAGTAAAATTCGGCAGACCTACCCAAGTCTCGGGGGATAAACAAAGTGCACGATAGCACGGGATAGAACTCGAATCGAATGGGCCGGCTTTCGATAGCACGTGTCAAGCTTTCGATAGCCATTCGAATTTTGAAATCCAAGGAAATCAATGGTTGGGGAAAGCACAAATAATACGACATGAGGTACAACAGATGTGACACGCCATCTTTGCGGCTGCAAGCCGCACTCGTGCTCCTCCTGTTCCAGATAAGGATGGATATGGACCAAATCTCCGTAATTTAGTTCTCATTGAATAGTAAACCCAGTATTGAGTGCGGTCAATAGTGCAAGTGGCGGAAATGCTTAATAAGTGGTGGGTATGAACCTAGATTAGGGCAATGGGAAGGTCAGCGTGAACAAAGGTGCCCAGTGATATAAGATCCGGACTTCGTGAAGGACGCCGAGAAGGTAGGTAGTGTGCGGGGCAATAGTAATAAGAAAAAAACCTGAACACTTACATTGAAGATGCCGCGATGTTGTTTGATGCATGCGGCTACAAAGAGTGGTAAATGCGCAAGATACCTACTTGGATAGCCATCGAGGCCGATCCTGAGAAGGCAGCCGCCGCGTGTGATGCTCAAGCGGCCACGTTTTAAGTCAGCGGCGCGCGGTGAATCCAAAAAGGAGACCCATAGTCGCCGTTGACTTGAGCGGACCGCTGCTGCGCACATTGCGGGGATCGGTCAGCACCGCGACGTCAGCCTGTAGTGCAGATGGGCGGGAGGCAGAGTTAATCAGTGGAGCCTATATCATAGACAGCAAAGAATCGAAGAATTAGAGCAGAAAATGCGAAAAAAGAAAATTGGTTTGGCATACCTGGCCCGCCGATACCTCGCGTCAATATGCTAACCCGTGTTTTTCAGAAGATGGTGTCGGCGGAACAATATGGAGACAGGGTGAGCCGTTACGCGCCAGGGTGGGGAGAGGGTGGCGAGCGAATGGTTTTGGGGGAAGTATAAATCGTGTGTTAGGTGTGGGATAGTAGGGGGGAAGCGGGGAGACTCATCTAAAAAGAAATAGGGCCAGGCCGATTAGTTCAAAAAAACAACGAAAATGCGAATATATGCGCATATAACGCACCTGAAGGGTCCGGGGTGCCAAAAAACTGATTCGTTCCAAGTGCTACCCTCCTACCTCGACTTCCGAAGTGAAACGACGATGGACGTGGGCAAACTGGGCGAGTGGGATGCGAGCGACGGCAGCGGTCGGGTGGGGCGCAATTGGCGGAACGAGAAGGGCCGCTGGGCCCGATTTTCGAGGACGGATCTAATTTGGAGGGTCGTCCAATGGCGTCGGCGAGTGGGTCATGGTTTATTTCGGGTTGCACAGGTACTGACACCGTGGAACCTGGTTGAGGGGTGTACCAATATAAATACTAGGGTTAGAATGTGGAGCGTGATTGGTTAATCTGAATAGAAAACGATGGGTGAGACCGGTCACCTGCATTGGATTGGGTCCTCAGTTCAACCACATAGTGCTTAGAACTCCTTAGATTCATTACGAAACCTGCCGGAAGTTTATTGAGACCATGGTGGATACACTGGTTCTGAGGATCACATTCCAAATTTGAAAGGTAGATCAAAAATAGCG
>JARJLF010003070.1:0-23271 GCA_029378395.1 Mycena leptocephala | reverse complement strand
TTTCGATTTCAGGGTCACATGAGATGCGTATGAATCATAGGCATCCAAATTAGGGCAAAAATCATCCCTGCCACTCACTGCGGGCTATGGTTCGAAATCCGGACTCAAAATAGCGTAAAATGGCTGTTTCTACTAGTATTTAAATTCTGCTTTAGGCCATTTTACGCTATTTTGAGTCCGGATTTTCGAACCATGGCCCCACAGTGAGTGGCAAGGATGGTTTTGTCCTCGTTTGGATGCCTCTGATCCATACACATCTAATGTGACCCTCAAATCGAAAATCCATCCATGGATGGCCTCAGCGGAATTTAAATACTAGTAGAAACCACCATTTTACACTATTTGAGTCCGGATTTTCGAACCATGGCCCTGCAGTGAGTGGCAAGGATGGTTTTTGGCCTCATTTGGATGCCTATGATCCATACGCATCTGATGTGACCCTCAAATCGAAAATCCATCTGTGGATGGCCTGAGTGGAATTTAAATACTAGTAGAAACAGCCATTTTACGCTATTTTCAGTCCGGATTTTCAAACCATGGCCCCGCAGTGAATGGCAAGGATGGTTTTGTCCTCTTTTTGGATGCCTATAATCCATACACATCCGATGTGACCCTCAAATCGAAAATCCATCCATGGATGGCCTCAGCAGAATTTAAATACCTGTTTGCACACCTATTTCTGCCTGGAATTCAGATTTTCAAACCATAGCCCCGCAGTGAGTGGCAAGGGTGATTTTTGTCTTCATTTGGATGCCCATGGTCCATGCGCATCTATTGTGACCCTCACACCGAAAATCCATCCAACAACGGCCTCAATCACATTTCACATTTTTCACTACAATTCCCAGCGGAAAATGCATGGAAAATATTTTAATGTTTTCACTTGAATTTACACTGAAAAATGTGGTGAAAAACAATATAAGTTTTTCACTCTATTTTCCGGTGAAAAACAGCCAATAAAAAAATGTGGAAAATGTGTGAAAACAGTTATCAATTTTATACCATTTTTTCCAGCACATTATTCACACTTTTTACACTCTTGTTCCAAGTGAAAATGGTGATGAAAAAGGTTTTACATTTTTCACTATCATTTTCAGCCCAAAACTTGCATGAAATATTGGTATTAATCTCGCTAAAAAAGTCATGAATTTTGTTTCAAATTTTTCACTTGGATTCTGACTCGAAAAAGTGGTGAAAAACATTGTAACTTTTTCACCAATATTTCCACCGGAAAACTTAAAATACTCAAGCAATTAAATGTCTGGAAAATATTTTAATGTTTTCACTTGAATTTACACCAGAAAATGTAGTGAAAAACATTGTAACTTTTTCACCTCATTTCTATGACGTTCCAAACGTTGCATAATTGATTTCCGAAACTTTTTCTTGAGTTTGCAAAACTTTTTCTCTTCAAATCTCAGAATCCCTTGATATTAGATTTATACATACTATGTGCATGTAGTATGCCCTTCCCTAAGGACTAGGGCTAAATCTGTCTGCAACGGCGATTGATGATCGTATTGATGCGATCAATTCAAGCCGAAGCTGTGCCGAGATTTTCGACCCTCAGTCAGTTGACCTCCACAGCTTCAGTAATGAGGCTTAATGAGGCTGTGATGATAATAAATGAGATACACATAGAAGATGTGCTCCAATGTAACATGAATTAAATTGAGAAAAAAATGTGGGTCCCAGAACTTTTTCCCCCAAAAATCTCAGAATGCCTTCATATCACATCCACAAATGCTATGTAGGTGTGGGATCAAACAACTACGGACAAAATTCGAGCAGAACATGTGCAAAACAGATCTCGGGACAGCTTCGGCTTGAATTGATCGCATCAATATGATCATCAATTGCCGTTGCAGACACATTCTGGGCAGATTTAGCCCTAGTCCTTTGGGAAGGGGCATACTACATGCACATAGTATGTATAAATCTAATATCAATGGATTCTGAGATTTGAAGAGAAAAAGTTTTGCAAACTCAAGAAAAAGTTTCGGAAATCAATTATGCAACGTTTGGAACGTCATAATTTTCCAGTGAAAAATGGCCAATTAAAAATCGTGGAAAATGTGTGAAAACAATTATCAATTTAATACCATTTTACTCCAGAATATTCACACTTTTTATTGTCTTTTTTCCATCGAAAATGGTGGTGAAAAAGGTTTAAAAAATTTCACCCTCATTTTCAGCCTAAAACTTGCATGAATTGTTGCTGTTAATCTCGCTGAAAAAGTCATGAATTTTGTTTCAAATTTTTCACTTCAATTCTCACTCAAAATAGTCCTGAAAAAGTTTTGAATTTTTCACCCACTTTTTCAGTGAAAAATGGGTGAAAAAAAATGGATATTTTTCACCAATTTTTTCACCGACAAACTTGAAATGCTCAACCAGTGAGATGCACGAATATGTCGTAGATATAAGGTCCTAAGAATAACCCGTCTCATATCGCACAAGAGCAAAATAATTTGGGGGTTCAACGCAGAATTGTAGAGTGGATCCGCACAGGCAAGACTCAGTAAGTTAATGTGCATCCCCTCTTGATTCAGCCATTAAGAGAGAGATTCAGTCTGGTCTTCATAATTCGCATTCTCCTGCGCAAGCCGAATGATTTTTGAAGGATGGTGTAAATTTCAGTCATATCAGTGCACTCTGAATGAGATCAAGCAGTGCTGGCGAGAGAGAAAAATACGGACCACAGGTCGAAGATAGGGCTACTAAATATTCATAGTTCTCCGGGTTGGTAGGCAACGCGTGATTGGAGACCCCTAACATTCGGTCAGGCAGGTCAGTTTGAGTGTTCATGCGAGAGACATGAATTGCGAGAACTCCAGGGTCTAGAAGAAATTGAATCATACAAGAGACTGGGATGCAGATGGTAGACCCGAGTACGTAGGATGAACAGATCATTATCGAGGCCCTCAGAGAGATTCAGAATGACGCAGCGCCGAGGGTAAGATTATCCAAGACAAGACTACGAGCAAAAAAGCATATGTAAATAAAAATTAGCAGAAACTGGATGACAGCAAGCCCGAGTCCAACGGTAGAAAACAGTGATGTGGTTCACGGCTTCAACCTGTTTCGAGGATTCGGGAGAGCTTGGTTCATTTCGAAGAGTTCCGAATATTTGGTCCGCAAGTGGTGCCAAACCAACCAGATTTTGTAAAACCAAGAAGCTAGAATCCAGGAGTCGGGTTTTTTTGAACGCTGCAAGAGAATTGCAGCGAGATGGAGGACGTAAGTAGGATGACGACGCTGTGGCGGTGTATGCACAGCCGCTGATCGCTGCCTTCACCTTTCTTCAAACTCGACATGGCCGATATACGACTCTCTGCATTCAACCGCGTGTCTGCGATTGGTCATCATTACAAGGCCTCCTTTCGTCTCGTATGACCGCACCTTCCTGCTTTATCGTCTGAAAACTCGCACCCGTGGAGAATGTCCATGGCTGTCGTTGGTCGTCTGCCTCGGTCTCCACCTCCGTTCCAGGCGTGGAACTCGAGGCTCTGTCTCTATCCCTGATGCGGAGATGATCTTCATTAACTCACTGGGAAGGATAACCTGCGCCACGTCTCGCAGATCGGGTGTGTCATCGGTGCGTTTTCTTTGTCCTTTTGTCATGTCATACCTTACGCGAGTGTACTGCAGCAATGAGACTCATTGTCGCAATCCTCCGCGGCGTCGCTCTGCACCCACCTGGCTGAATCGGTCTCGGATTTCTATTCCTGCAGATGCCCTCGGTGCGTTCCCTGCATTCCTCCTCTCCTTATATGTACTAATCACCTTTCACGTAGAATTCATCGCCCAAGGCCACCGCTACGACGTCTTCGAATGTCAAGTGTTAATCTCCGCCTACGTACCTCTACCCCAGCAGCATCGGGCTCCTCTCTGCGTCGTCCCCCGCTGCGCCTTCCTCCACCAGCGCACCCAATTCCCTCCCCATTCGTATGGGCTTTAACTACCTCACTGCTCCCACCTCCCTCTCGCGCTGGCCCTCGCCCCCGCGTTCGTGGATCTCCCTCACCACCTTACGCTCCCGCACCATCCATGGCGGCATGGGAGCTGTGCGGAACCGCAGAATTCCTCCTCATTCCCGCGCGCCAACTTATGGCTTGCGGATAGGCCAATCCCTGCCTCATTCCGGCGTGCGGACGCGCAGACGACCCTTAGCTCCGGTATGCTCTGCGTCTTGTCTTTTCGGGTTCTCCGCGCTCTTTGCGTTCGCGCCGGTTCGCTCCCCTCTTTGCCTTCGCCGGGGTGTGTGATGAAGGTCGCCCTCCTCGTGCGCGAGTGGGGGCAGCAGCTAGGCCCGTTCACGTCTATGAAGCAGCTGCGGCCGCTACCTCCTTGCCTCGCTTGCCGCACCTGCGCATCTCATGCGCCTGTCGACAGAAATGGATGGAGACTCCGACGCAGCTGCAGATGCAGATTTGATTAAGACGGAGAAGCGCGCAGCCGGGGATGGGAAGGCAGATGGAGATGCAGTGGGCGCGTGTCGATGGAGACTGAGTGCAGGTACGTGTGCGTATACATCCCTCCCCCACCCTCAGTCTTACTCTGCGGTTTGGCGCGGCCGCACATACGGTCGAGGCGGTGACATACTGCCACCCGCTCTCGTCCCGCCCTCCTTCGGCTTCGCTCTTGCTCTCCCCGCCCTCGCCCTCGCCTTTCTCCCTCATCCCCACCCTCGCCTTCCCCTCGCTCCCGCTGTGTGGTACGGGACGCGCTGGCTTCGAGCTGCAGCGGTGCCCGTACGTACTCGCGCGCTCGCAGCGATGGAGAAGCGCGGGTGCGGGTGCGGGTGCAGCGCGAGCACATCCTCCCCTCCCCATCGTGCTCCCTCCTCATATGCACTTGTCTTCCTTGGATGCGTACGCGTACGCACGGGTCGTCGAGGCGGAGAGGAGGGTGCGGGCTCGGCCGTGTACGCATGCGTATGGGGCTTACCCAACCCTCGTCCTCGCACTCGCGCTCGTCATCGAGCAATCCGCCGCTGGCGTCGTTGTCTTTCTTCTACGTGGATGCAGAGGGCGCGCACTCTGCGGATCTGGGTACACTTTTGGGTTTGGATGAGCACTCGTACACAGTGGAGGTGGGGATGGGGAAAGCGCGCGGGTACGTTGTGGGTGTACGTACATTCTGCCCTCCCGTCCCTTGCACTCGCTTATATTTTTCTCCTCGGTCTCTCTTGCTATCTTTTCCTTAAACTCGGTCGGATCCCTGTTTTCTGCACTATTTGATGTACACCCAGCCTCCCATCCCCATCCACATACGCACGGTCATCGCGCTCAACGAAACAAGTAGCTAAATTCGGATATGATATGTCTTTCTTTTATTCAAGTACTGCTCATTTTATTTATGCTCAATCATTGAAATAAAATTGATAAAATCCCGCGCTGGCCATCGTCGAAGTAGGGAAACAAAAATGATTCGAGTTCAGCTCTGGGTGCCCGCGCGCAGCACTCGGCCAGTGAGGTACACAGCTGCTGATACTTTCTCTTTCCGTCTTGTGTCCTCCTGCAGCCTACTCTTTCTTGCACTCCGTCTGAAGTAATTCCGCGGGACTTGTTGCTGTTCCCTTACTGTGTCTTGAGACCTCTCCATCCGCAATTTCTTTCCGGCGCTCTTAGTACGCGACTTCTCCACTGCTTCTGCCTCGGCCTATCTTGGTTTTGGCTTGTACCTCTGACCAGAGAAATTTAATACGAAACCGTAAACCTTGGCTTGAATCAAAGCAAGAAGATCGACGCTTCAAATACTTGTTTGCTCGCCATTTCAAGTTTCAAGTTTCAATATTCCAGAATCTTCACCTCCTTCGGGAGCTAGTATGGGAATACAATTGAAGGTAGTTATAGCGCTGCGATTGCTCTTCCTTTGACCCCAGATATCTGCTTGTACCCTGGCCGATGCCAGTGGTTCGATGATTCCTCAAATTCAATGTTCCTCGGCATCGCACCCTCCTAGGTTTCGAATTTCCCTCCTTTTTGTTTCGTAAATGGCTTCAAGTTCGGCCCAGTCCAAGAGGCGAGCGATAGTAAAGTTCCTGACACAGACCTGGCAAAGTCGGTGACACGTGCAGAGGGCAGGGGGGGGGGGGGGGGGGGGTACGTCATTTATGAGCCAATGATTTGAGTGGAAGCGGGGAGTGCGGACCGCCACCCGCAATCTTCAAGAAGATTTGTTCTCACGACGTCATCTAGAGCTTTGGCCGAAGTCTGCCGACAACACCATCAAAAATGTTGTAAAATCTATCATGCTTGTTAATGGACCAAATAAAATATTCTGAGCCGCTAGGCGTGGGCACAGTATGCGAAAATTGGGAGTCTCGCAAAATTCCAGAGCTATTGGGTCAGATTTGGGATCACAGTAAAAAGTCCAAGAATGAGACCGATGAAAGTTGGTCGGCTATTTCGGACTTCCTGATTTGGGGGGGGTTGTCAAAGAGGTCTGTGTCTGATCCTGAATGATCGCTCGCCTCTTGGCCCAGTCATGTTGCGTTCAAGTCTGGATCGGTTACTGCCAGTTTCTTGGGGAAATCTCATCCTACGGGCTTGACTCGTAGTTATTCGAACACTGACATTCTTCTGAATCCTGTCGATTATTTTCATTGTCCTATTCCTATGGGCTTCTATGTTCTTTTTTTTTTCGGGATCTCCGTCTTCGTATTTGTGCCCTCTATTGACAATGACATCAATCAGGACTTGCCACCACTTGACTTGTCCTTCATTTCACGGTTCCAACTCTGACTCCGACATCGCCGTGGCACATTTCGCGCTTCCAGACCTGGAATGGGTGCCTCAAAAAGTGAGTACCGAAGGCAATATAATTAGGGTGGTTTAGATTGGCGGCGCGGTAAGTCAGCTATGTCTTGATTGTTTGATGCTCTCAGATTTACTGACAGCGTTTCTCAAGTCAAATTCTACGACCCTTGCATCGGATTTGGTACCGGGGATCCGAATGAATCCAACTTGCAAGTTCTGAAGCTTCTGAGGTCCAGGTCAGTTCACCTTATTCGCGGCGGCGTTCATACTGCTTGGCTTGAACCTCATCGACACGAATGCAAAAAAGGTGGGGGATGATGGAAGAAAGGAAAATGTCTTCATTACCGCTTCAATAACGGGCCACTGTGGGGAAAGAAAGCAGGTATTTTGATTATCGATTGGAAGGTAGCCAACTTATTCTGGTACGACAAGTTTTAGAAAGCTTCCTGCAGGAATCGTTGGATTAACTTCAGTCTAGTATGGTCATCTTCAGATCGTATGAGGGATAATAGGAGAAATAAAAATAAAAATGATTTACTCCGTTGCGCACCCAGTAGTATTGTCGTCTAAATGAATGTTGCTGTCCTGATCCAAAATCAGGTCCGCTGGGATACAAATGCATATATACACTCAGCGAGGAGTACGGCCATCGACATCGCCTGTAGAGTTCGGTCGACCCGGTAAGTTCGATCCCCCTTCTAGGAGAGACGTAGTACTTACCCGATTTCGAACACTGTCTATCTGGTTTCGTTCTGAAGAAATCGAGATGAATTTATTTCCCACTGAACGCACCGATCGCGAAGAGATACCTAAAATAAATTCCGCATGGACACTGTTTCCAGTCTGCGTAATATTCAGGGTCCGGATCCTCGCGAACGGCAAGGAAACTGCGCTCCCGGGAGAAACCAGTGAGTGGATCCGGAGCAGTCAAATAGCATCGAATCGGCAAGAGCATTAATACTTTATCATTCATGAGAGCGAAATAAATACCTCCTCGCCCTCTAAATTGCAGAACATTGTTGCAGTCCAACTGGTATGAGTCCGTGGGGCCAGTTTCGACCAAGTGGCCCGCGGAAGGATTGATCCCGGAATCAGGCTGGATGGGCGGGTTCAGTTTGAAGGAAATGAAGGACGGTGTAGATGCAATGAAATCGGTATTCGTAGATTTTGCGCCGAGCCCAGCGTGTAGAATTTTGGATAGTGAGTAGGTCCAAGGGGTCACTGAGTGCATCAGGGACTAAGAAAGTACTTTGCCCCGCATATATTACAGAGCTCTGATAGTCAATTTAATTATTTTTGGGGGGAGTCGGCCGCAAGTTGGTCATCTGGTTATGACAAGAATGACGAGAACTTGCATGGGCGGATGGTTTAAGGGAGCTCAAAGTCTAATTATACCAGAGACAGCAGGGAGGAAGGCAGAATACGGGATCGGCGACAAGCGCTACACTGCCCCAAATGTACTCCAAAGTATGGATACAATGATAACGAGGCCATCCCCGAACCATTTTCATTCTCAAAAGGAACAGTTTCAAGCCCGGTGGCTGAGAGTTGCAGTGATTAATATTCCAATTCCCAAATGCTAGCCGGGAAAAATAGACGGAGATTCGTCGGAACCCACTGGAATGCCAGAGATATCAGCAAATTGTGTTTCCAGAGTCCCGCAACAGAGAGAAGCTATTTTAGAAAAAGAGTGCGTGCGGGAGGCGGCGAGGTAGATGAGTGGGGGGATTGAGGAAAGTTCGAACGAGGCGAGTACAATAGTAGCTATTCGACACGAGCGACGGTGTGGATGCGCTGAATGAATTGAAATTTGAGCGCACGGCACAGAGAGAAACGAGTGGGGAGAACAGAGCATGCCGAGAGAAGGCGGATGAGGTGGTTAGTGGGCTAGCAGGAGGCGCAATGAGACGACATTGTAGGCTGCAAAGCGCTGGGGAGCATTCGACATCGTCGCGGATATCGTACCGTGGAACTCTACAGCAAGCCGTTTAGCAATAGAAGGAAAGGAGAGAGGCAAGGAACGCACCGAATGACATCTGAATTAAAGGGACTCCGAGGCCGATGGGGAAATCAGCACTCTTTCTCGGCTTAGACATGGAAACTGCGCTGCACGCGATCTTGTACAGTTCGTTCGGCTGATGCACAGTGACACGGCAGAGATCTAGACCGCGATCCCGAGGATGCGTGTCGTTGCTGTGGTGGATTCGTAAGGTCGATGTCAAGGCTGGGGCCTTCCTCGCCGCTTACGCGCTCCCCTTCCTCGTGCAGGTGCGGCTTACGGGTGCAGTGAACGCATGCGCACATGCACACCGGGATCTCTAGGTGCAGACGTGCGTGCTCGCGGGATGGGGAGTGCAGGTCGGGGTGCGCGTACTTTTTCCCCTCTCAGGCGCAAGGTTTGCGCTGCTACGCGTATGCACATACCAGTCTGAGGGGGGCACGGCAGGGGGTGGCTGTATGTGTCGCATAGGGCGAGCGCGAGTGCACACTCCTTCGAAGCTGACGCCACAAGCGAGTGCAGCGCGCCAACGACGTGACCCTCCTTCCACTTGCAGGGACCTCTTCCCACGCTCCTCTCTTTCTCTCTTGCCGTTTGATTCGATTGGATCTCTCGTTCTTTGCACAATGTATGTTTGCCTTGCACCCGGACCGGGATACGCATCCTCCTTTGCATCCTGCGCTACGGTACACCTTCCCCGGATACTTATCTACACCTTACTGTGTCTTCGTCCCCATCCCCGTCCCATCCGCGAGCACGACCGCCAAGGCTGAATTATGTAGACTACATACCTTTTTTTTTTTTTTTTTGGTGGTCCTACATACCTTCTTTCGTGCGTAGTTTGCGTAATGCTTAGTTCAAGTTTATGAAACCCATGGCCAGCTATCGCCGGAGGCTGCATCGATTGAAAGAAGTTCAGCTGAGTGGAGCGAGAAAAGAAGACGTGAGGTACACGTCTTCTCCCCTTCTCCTGTCTTGTGGCTGCCTGCGTCAGCTCTTTCCTTTGGGTGCGCCTTCGGAAGGAGTGCACCTACTCTGTGTCTGTGGGCTGGTCCTCTCTGGGGCTGTTTCCTTCGTCCAATTCAGTCTTGCCTCGGTGCTCTCCTTTGAGACGAAGGAATCACCTGGGAGCTCTTGTCAAACTCTTGATTTGGCTCTACTTGAACTTGAATACAAACCACCGAGTGCCGCTTGAATTATTGATGATATACTAGTATGGGAAGAAGAGGGAAGAAGAACGATGGTTTTTACCACCTTCTACAACATGCTGCATGTCCAAACTCAAATCTCGAGGATCTACGCAAGCTTTAAGTCCTGGAATTCTAGGCTGAGTCTTGCCTGATATAGCGCGAAGACTTATAAAATTCTTGAAACAGCTTATGAAGAAAAATCTGCCGTGTTTCGGCCCTCGAGACCTTCGTCCTTTCAGTCCCTTGTTTGGCTAACAATTGGCCTCCTCCCTCGTCCTACCGTTAGCTGTTAATTAATACGGCACGAATTCGGTGCCACTTGAATTGGAAAATGGATAAGAAGGCTGATGCCTCAAATACTCGTTTGCTCGCCATTCATCTGTTGAGCATGACCAGGACCTACATGCTGCATGGGTCTGAGCTGCGTCCCGATTCTGATCTGGCGTGGAGAGTTGAAATTCATCAGCTTCAAACAATTAAGAAAGCTTGTGAAATAAAAATTTCCGTATTTTCGCTTCTCCTTAGAATAACTTAATTTTCAGTATTTCTTCCGAGTCCTGCTGAGCTGTGGTTTATTGTATCGGCTTTCAAAACACACATGCGTAATCGCGGCATTTTCAAGGATCACCAAGAGACTACTCCTACCAGTCAGAGCCAGCCTTGTCTAATCTTGCATATATTATTGCTACTTGGCTCGAATTTGGCTGTGCACTGAGGTAAAACCTGGTTGGAATGTGTCGCTGAATTAACGTACTTATTTATGGCCTTCATTAAGGCTGGCCTTGAATTCGCTGAATTAACGTACTTATGCCCACTATCAGAATGATGTGGGTTTTTGGGTGGCCCACGGGGACCCAATTTTTTTAATGTACTGTTGTTTGTTTTGCCTATAAACGGGAATTTCACGTGCACTATTGATCGACCTGAGCTTCTATTGTTCTTCGGCCCGTCCCTTCCGGTTACTTCCTTCTCTGTTTATCCCTGCTTTGCTTACATGTCTCTTCGCATCAACGGAAGCTCTCTGCGCGGCTGTCGCGCGCTCTTCCCAGGCCTATATTGTCAGATATCATCCTCTTTCTATTCCGCTGTAGCTCCTGGTCTGCCTCTCGGGGAGCTGCTGTATTTTACCCTCGATTTGCCCTCGATACTACTTCTGACGATTCGCTGACCATCCTTTTGCGTTGTCGGGTAGTCCCCATTGGGGAGCATTACTTGCCATCTGGTACACTAACTTACCAAAATGATTGACCGATCGGTTTCTGGACCATATCTCAGCATTGAGATAACATTTTTGGGTCAAACAAAATGTAGGATCATGGAGAAGGATCCTACGGATCGTTCTGTACTACTGATGAGATCAAAATATATTGATGCGCCATCACTCGGGGCCGAATACGGAAAAAACCGGAAAACTGATTTTTTGCAACTCGAACTAGGATTTTTTTGAGCACAAGCCAAAGTTGTCAGATTGTAGTTCAGAAGGTTCTTTACCATCCCACACTTTGAATTGTGCAAAAATATACAGGGGATCATGAGATATGTGGCCTGCAAAATGGCCACTTTTAGCCAAAAAACCGCCAATAACCGCCAAAGCAAGCAAAAATGGATAAAAATGGCCATTTTGCAGGCCACATATCTCATAATCCCCTGTATATTTTTGCACAATTCAAAGTGTGGGATGGTAGAGAACCTTCTGAACTACAATCTGACAACTTTGGCTTGTGCTCAAAAAAATCATAGCTCGAGTTAAAAAAATAAGTTTTCTGGTTTTTTCAGTATTCGCCCCCGAGTGATGGCACATCAATATATTTTGATCTCATCAGTAGTACAGAACGATCCGTAGGATCCTTCTCCATGATCCTACATTTTGTTTGACCCAAAAATGTCATCTCAATGCCGAGATATGGTCCAAAAACCGATCGGTCAATCATTTTGGTAAGTTAGTGTATGTTTCTACTTCTGGGTTTTGGCGCGTCTAACATTGTTGTAGTCTCTGCAGACGGGAGCTGATCTGTTTGCTGCCCAAGGGCCTCATCGCTCTTCCCAGCCAATTCGATCTGTTTTTGTAACCCGTATACCCGTTGCTGGCCACGCGTTCGCGTGTCCATCGCATGTCATATTCTCACCAGTATTGTAGCGATGGTGTCCCATCGTTTGATTCTACTTGTACTGCTGGTGTTGCTCCGTCTACCTCTTTGTCCCAGCGTGAGCATTTGCACCTTGTGAGCTCTATGTCTGATCTACTCAATGGTCAGCGCGGTAATGATATTGTGTCCTCTATGTTGTCATCTCCCGACAGGTCTTGTAATATATTTTATAATGATGATTATGCTTCTTTCATGCTCGTTGCAAGCCACGGCATTCATACAAGCGAGTTTACGACTGTGTCCAAAGATAAATTACATCTACACGTAGACTACCCTACCCTACGATAGTGGGGCTATGCCGCGCCAGCGAGCCTACCTATGATTATTTATGGCCTTCATTAAGGCTGGCCTTGAATTAATCATTTTCGGGCGGTGGTAATTACACACACCAATTTTACGATCGGGATACACACATAGATTTCGAATAATTGTACCCATAACCAACTCACCGGGAACAACCGGGAGAAACCGCCGGTATCTGACAAAGATCAGAGATCTATTTCTGGAGCAGCCACGACTCACGAGGCTGTGCAAGAGGCTGTGCAACAGCTTTGGCACTCATCTCGACCCATCATGTCCTCCAGCAGCTCCTCCAAGTCTGCACCCAATTCCCCTCAAACAGCAGGGGGATGAGATCCCAGTCATCTAAAACACGCTCCCAGGGTCGTCCAGCCCCAAAATCAGACTGGCTTGCTCCGACTATCGTAGCTGCAAAGATGATAACAGCTGCCGGCGAATGTCTGCCATTCCCATATGTGAAAGGTGCCTTTGGAATGGTGGTGATATTGCTGGAGAGTGTCGAGGTTTGGTTCATAGTGGCCTATATGGAAGACGTGACTAACTCTTGTCAATGCAGAAAGTAAAGAAGAATCGTGATGATCTGAAGGAGCTGTGCATGACTGCAAAGGAAACCATGGATATTCTGCAGGATCAGATATTCTTACATGGGGATACAGGTGCTGCGAAGCTGAAGGGTCTGTGCGAGGACTTTGAGAGGTATTCAAGTCATATTTGTCTGGATTCCACTCATTCTATTTAGGTTTTGGTGGATGTGATCCACGGGTCGAGGGAATGCGAAAGAAACCTCAAGGCTTTCGTGCTCATATCAAGGAATTTGTCAAGTTGGGTGGTGTTCAGGATAAGATTGCTGAATACCAGAAAAACATTCAAGAAATATGCTCCCGGCTCAAGGCAGGTATGCGCAACTTTTTCAGCGCTATGACACTCAGTTATTCCAGTTGCTGGCAGCCATTGATACAAACTTTCAAGTCCACATAATCAATGCAACCCTTGCAAATGTGATCTCACCCAGTAATTCTCATCTTGATAGTGCTCCTCGACTCTGACATGGAACTTTCAGATATCACTGTTGTTCAAGCTGCTCATCAGATGAACAATTGCCCTCCACCATCAAGAATCTTTCAAGGAAGACAGACACTTCTGGACAAAATGAACCAGTTTTTTGCTCAAGATATCGGAAAGCAACACATTTATGTGCTGCATGGTCTAGGTGGTGCAGGAAAGACACAAATTGCACTGAGGTTTATCAACTTATCCCAGTAAGCTGAAATTTGACAGATGAATACCATTAATCATCATAGATGTAGCTTCTCAGACAAATTCTTTCTTGATGCCAGCACAACAGAAACAATTGAAACTGCCCTAAAAAACATTGCTTCAGTGAAGCATGTTGGCAACTCCTCACAGGATGCATTGAAGTGGTTTTCAAACAACCAAGAGGACTGGCTGCTGATCTATGACAATGCTGATGATCCCAAGATTGACCTGAACAGATTTATACCCCAGTGCACCCATGGAAATATTATCATCACAACTCGTAACCCTGGGCTCTGTGTTTATGCTGGAGCACAATCTGCTGTGTCTGATATAGAGGAAGATGATGGCCTGGCACTGTTGCTCAAAAGTGCTGCCCAAGATATCACACCAGTGAATGAAAGGATGGCAGCTGAGATTGTGAAAGTGAGTTGAGGTTCATTTCTTGCTAATTAGTGGATCTGACCTTTCAAAGGAATTGTGCTACCTTCCTCTTGCAATTGTGCAGGCTGGAGCATTCATCTCACAATCTGGAGCACTCAACAGTTATTTGGACATCTACATGAAGAATCGAGCCCAACTGCTGAGTGAAAAACCAGCCCAAAGTCATGATGGCTATGAATGGACAGTGTACACGACATGGCAAATGAGCTTTGAACAGCTCAGCGAGCCTGCTGCGATGCTCTTGCAGCTTTGTTCATTTCTCCATTGGGATGGAATCACAGAGGAGATTTTCAGCAGAGCCAGCACATACAGATTCCAACAAGTAATTCCATCCAGAGAGGCACTGCAACAACCACTGGAGTTCCTTGCACATTTCCTGGAACCTGCAAGTGGTAGATGGGACACTCTTCGTTTCCTGAAAGTGACAAATGAAATCAAGGCCTATTCTCTCATGAGCTTTGATCCAGAGAGAAAAATATTTTCAATTCATCCCCTGGTGCATAGTTGGAGCCAAACAACAATCAAAGACCCCAACTTATACCATTCCATCATGGCTTCCATAATGGGCATGTCCAGTGAGGAGATCCCATATGTCCATCAACAACTTGCCAGTCTGAGATTGATTTCCCATGTTGACTCCTTGAGGCATGGCAATCAGCAGGCGATGGTAGATTTTGGTGCACAATATGGAATGATCTATTATCATGCAGGACAGTCTGAGGTAGCCAATGAACTTAATCTCGCAGTGCTAGAGCAGCGAAAACAGGTCCTTAGTGATGACCATCCAGACACTCTTGAAGCTATGGGGAATCTGGCATCAACATACTGTGATCTAGGCCAGTTCCACATGGCAGAAGAGCTCGAAATTGTAGTGCTAGAGAAGCAAAAACAGGTTCTTGGTGATGACCATCCAGACACTCTTCAAGCCATGGGGAACCTGGCATTGACATATCGCCATCTAGGCAAGTTCCGCCAGGCAGAAGAGCTGGAAGTTGTTGTGTTGGAGAAGCGAAAACAGGTTCTTGGTGATGACCATCCAGACACTATTCAAGTTATGGGGCATCTGGCCTCAACATACAACCGTCTAGGCGAGTTCAACAAGGCAGAAGAGCTTGAAGTTGTTGTATTAGAAAAGGGAAAACAGGTTCTTGGTGATGCCCATCCAGACACTCTTCGAGCCATGGGAAATCTGGCATCAACATACAGCTGTCTAGGTGAATTCCAGCAGGCAGAGGAGCTTGAAGTTATAGTGCTGGAGAAGCGGAGACAGGCTTTTGGTGATGACCATCCAGACACCCTTCGAGCTATGGGGAATCTGGCATCAACATACTGGCACCTAGGTGAGTTCCACAAGGCAGAAGAGCTTGAAGTTGTTGTGCTAGAGAAGAGGAAGAAGGTTTTAGGTGTCAATCATCCACACACCTTGCACACTATGCGAAATCTAGCATCGACATACCACTGTCTAGACAAACTGTCTGAGGCTGAGGAGCTTGAGGCCCATGTTCGCAACTATGAGGAAGCATTGAAAGCTTCTGTCCGTGACAATTCAGGAGGTTCAGATGAGGAGGCATCTGAGGACTCGACCCAATCATAGTGTTTCCTATATACATATGCTTTTCCGTTGTGTTACATATTTATAATGGATAAATCAGGAATTTTAAACTAACATCAATTTGAATAGATCCACTCAGTAGTGTGACATGACCTGGTAAAGATACGAGAGGTCAAATGAATCATATAAATTTGTCAAACACACAAGTATGCTTTTCTTCGAATTAATTTCGGAAATGAGTGTTTGCTGGTATTTAAAATCATTCAAGACTCTCAATTTCCAGAGCAAAGATCAGACCTGTTTGGCCATAGATGGGCGAGAAGATAGCAATATCAATCTGGATCATGAAAGGCACAAAATCCTGACATAAAATTGTTGCCAAAGTAAAATTGACCATAGAAGTAATTACCACCATTTACATGGAGAAAGGTGAAGCCAAGAAAGCCCGGACCTAGAGTCGGATCAGGATCTACCAGAGAGAATTTCAAAATGCCATGCCATTGATTGAATAAAGAATACAGGTGGCTTTTCGGACATTCGAGAAATCTTCACCAAAATGGCGAAGAAGCAAGATATTGGGGCAGAGCACTCGGGAGTAGAGGGTTCGAGATAGGTTCCAAGGTATGTGGATTTGAGAATGAGATGGATGCCCTCCGGAGTACGTGCCTCAGTCGAGAGACTCATTCGTGAACTCAGCAAGGGGTTGGAGCAGTATTTGAGGTGTGGAGGACGTGAACATTGATATATATTCCAATGCCAAAAACTCAATAGGATATGTCAGGCATGAGGGCGGGCGGTCAGAGGAATTCTTGAATTCGGCTCACATACAGTTCAGGGAGTAGAGTTGGATACTTGGTTCAGACTGAGTACTTAAACCTCTCGAGGAGAACGAATATTTCACTCCCTTAACTAAATTACCAAACGAAGCCTGCGATTAATTCGGTGTGGGGTGTATTTAAATTTCTGGTAACAGATTTGATATTTATATTTCTGAGGACAGCAAGGAAATCGTGCTCAACTGCCTGGGCCCGAAGGGTATGATAAGATGCATGAATATGTTGCCATGCATATAAGCTTTGACTGAGAATAGTGCTCAACAGTGTCGTATCAGGAGCTTGAAGGGTCTTTCAGAAGAGGAAAATAATTCGGCCATCAGGTAGGCCGGAGTTCGAGCTCGTGGACCCACACGAGCAATAGTCAATAAGTGATCATAATGTGCATTCCACTTGATCAGCCCATTGAGAGAGAGAGGCATTATCAGGCGCACTCTGAAAGAGGTGATAATAATAAAGGATGGTGTAGTCCAGTTTGATGACTCGGCGCACTCTGAATTAGATCAAGTAACGCACGCAGGCCGAGAGAAATCCACACAGTAGGTCAAAGATGGGGCCAATAGATATTTGTAGTTCTGCGGGTTGGTGGGGAAACTGCGATTGCTGAGATATAATAATAGTCCGCATAAATTCTTCGTATCGACATTGGGACAGGTCAGTTTGAGTATTCATCCGAGACAGGAATTGGGAGAACTGGAAGAGATCAAATCATAAAGGAGACTGGGACATACTGCGGAAGGTAGAACCTAGGATCGAATGAATTATCATAAAATCCCCTGAGACCACAGATGAATTCAGGATCGCCGAGAGCAAAGGCATCCAGACAAAAATAATAATGTGGTTGACCCAGACCAGAAAAAAAGGAACGGGATAAAAATTGGGAGGCACTGGACTCAAGTCCAAAGGTAGAGAGTAGCAATGTGTTTCACGGCTTCCACTGACCTGTTTCGAGGATTCGGGGAGAGGTCAAGGAGAGGTTAGTTTCGAAGAATTCCGAATATCCGATCCACATGTGATGGTAAACCTGCACCAAGGATACAGACCATATTTGGGCCAGAGAAAGAGAATCCAAGTCAGGTTCTTTTGAACGCTACAAGAGAATGGCAGCGAGATGGAGGACGTAAGTAGGATGACGACGCTGTGGCGGTGTACGCACAGCCGCTGATTGCTGGCTTCACCTTTCTTCAAATTCGACATCACCGATGGACAACTCTCTGGATTCAAGCGCGTCACCGCGATTGATTATCGTTACAATGCCCTCCTTTCGTCTCGAATAACCGCTCCCTCCTGCTTTATCGTCTGAAAATCCGCGCGTCATGGTAGAGACTGTGCCGCTTGTCGTTTGCCTCGGTCTCGACCTCCATTCCAGGCGTGGACGCGACGTCTCGCAGGTTGGGTGTGACATCAGTGCGTTTTCTTTGTCCTTTTGTCGTGTCATCCGTACTTACGAATGAACTGCAGTATCGAAACTCATTGTCGTAATCCCTTCGCGGCGTCGCTCTGCGCCCACCTGGCTGAATTGATCTCGGATTTCTCTTCCTGCAGATGTCCTTGGTGCGTTCCCTGCCTTCCTCTCCTGCCTGTACCAATCACCTTTCACGTAGAATCCATCGCCCATGGCCACCGCTACGACGGCTTCGAGAACATCGAGTGCCAATGCCTGCCTATGTACCTCTACCCCAGCAGCCTCAGCCTGCTCTCCGCATCGTACACTGTTATCATATGCCGACCTGCCCCTCTGCGCCTTCTTCCACCAGCACACTCAATTCCTCTCCGCATTCGTGCGCGCTTTGACTGCCTCGTGGCGCTCACCACCCTCTCGCGCTGGCCCTCGCCCCCGCGTTCGTGGATCTACCTTGCCGCCTCGCGCTCACGCAGTGTCCATCGCGTCATGGGAGCTGTGCAGAGCCGCCGACTTCCCCTCATTTATCATCAATCATACATATGTGCGCGCGCTCTTTTGGCTTGCGGGCCAACGACTCCCTGCCTCATTCCGGCGTGCGGATGCGCAGACGACACTCTGCTCGGTATGCTCTGCGCGCTTGCCGTTGGGGGTGCCCCACATTCCTTCGGTCCACACGGAGGCCGCTATTTAGGGTTCACTCCCATCTTCTTCGCCTTCACGGGGTGTGCGTGCTGTAGAACGAACGCAAGTCGCCCGCCCTTTTTATGCGCGGGTGGGAGCGCAGTGAGATCCGTTCATGCGTGTGAAGCAGCCACGGTCACTTGCGCATCTCCCGCGTGCACCCCACGGATCTCGTGCGCCGGTCGACGGGGGCGGATGAGGATGGGGATGGGGACGGGATGACGCTGCAGATGCAGATCTGATGAAGTCAGAAGTGCGCGGACGGGGATGGGAATGCAGATGGAGGCGCGCGTCGATGGAGACGGAGTGCAGGTATGCATGCGCATACATCCGTCCCGCACCCTCACCCTTGTTGGCTTACGCTGTGGTCTGCCCCACCCGCCTTCGCCTTGGCTCTTGCTGTCGCCCTCATTCCCGCCTTCGCCCGCACCCTCGCCCCCCCACCTTCCTCCTCGTCCCCGTGATGCCGGCGTCGGCTTGGCGTAGTACGAGACGTGTAGCCTTCAAGTTGCGGCGATACGCATCCGCACTCGCATACTCACAGAAATGGAGAAGCGTGAGTACCCGTGCGAGCACCTCCTTTCCCTCACCGTCGTCCTCGTAATCCCTTGTTGTGATTTGGCAAGCGGATTACAAGCCCGCACTTGTCAACCGAAGTCCGCAAGCGGAGTAGGAGTAGGAGTACGGAGACGGAGCCCGATGGAGTCGGAGTACGGAGTCCGGGACTTACGTTAAGTCAACGGAGTCGGGTACTCAGCGGAGTAACCCAAATGGAGCTGCGGAGTACGGAGTACGGAGAAGGACTTCACACGACGGAGTCCATTTATGTTATGACACCTTATGGTTCACGTTTCCTTGGACAGCCTTTTACTAAGTACATATTACACATGTTTCTGTATATAAGGACTCGAGCTGTACTCGAATAAATCAGTTCGATTCCCCCCAATTTAATCGTCCTCACAAGGCACCTCCTTTCCCTCTGCGCCACCATTCCTCTCAACACCCCTCCTCCTACGCAGGAGGGACGTTGATATCGAGGCGGGTGTGTGTGTGTGTATGGGAAGTGCCTCACCCTCGTCCTCACATTCGCACGGGTCATCGTGCGATCGAAGCGGGGTATCCGTGCGTATCGCTGCTGGTGTCACTTTCTTCTTCCTACGTGGATACCGAGGGCGCACGCTCCGCAGATTTGGGTATACTTTTGTATTTGGATGCGCGCTGGCGCGTCGCGGAGGTGGGGATGGAGAATTTGTGTGGGTGCGCTGTGGGCACGCGCACATTCTGCCCGCCTCCTCCCTTGCACTCGCTCTCCTCACTCTCGCTATCTTTCTCTTCAAACTCGGTCGGATCCCTGTGTTCTGCACGATTTTATGTATGCCCAGCCTCCCATCCCCATCCACATACGCACGGCCATCGCGCTCAGCGAGACAAGCACCTAAATTTGGATATGATATGTCGTTCTTTTACCAAGTACTGCTCGTGTTGTGCTCAATCAATGAAATAAAATCGATAAAATCCAGCGCTGGCCATCGTAAAAGGTTGAATTGGTTGGGAAACAAAATGAATCAAATTCAGCGCCGGGTTCCCGCGCGCAACGCTCAGCGAGTACAGCCACTTCTGCCTCTTCCTCCATCTTGCGATATATATATATATATATCCTACTCTTTCTTGCGCTCCATCCCATTCCACCGCGGGTAATTCCGCATCCTGACTCGACTTGTGGCTGTTCCCTTACTGAGTCTTGAATCCTCATCATCCGCAATTTCTTTCCGGCTCTCTTAGTACGCGACCTCTCCACTGCTTCTTCCTTGGTGCATCTTGGTTTTGGTTTGGACTTCTGACCCGAGAAATTTAATACGAAGCCTGATTTCCGCTTACCGTAAATCTTGGCTTCAATCAAAGCAAGAAGACCGACACTTCAAATACTTTTTTTGTCCGCCATTTCAAGATTCAATATTGCAAAATCTTCAGCCCCTTTGAGAGGAAGGATGGAAATACAGTTGGAGGTGAAGGTGAAATTGTAACTGTAGCGCTTAGACTGCCATCGCTCTTTCTTTGACCCCCAAATATCTGCTTTGTACCCCGGCCCATGCCAAAGCCTGCCTGCCAAAGGCTGGATGATTCCTCAATGTTCAATGTTCAATGTTCCTCGACATCGGACTCTCCCAGGTTTCGGAATTACTCTGTATTTCCTTTTAGCTTGTTCCGTTTAAGTTCGGCCCCGGTGTGCACAATCATGTCGCGTTCAAGTCTGGATCGGTTAATGCCAGTTTTTCGAGCAATCTCACCCTGCGGGCTTGACTCGTAGTTGTTTGAACACTGATATTCTCCTTAACCCTGTTGATGATTTTCATACTGCACTTCTATTTATTTTATTTTGGTCTGTCTGCGTATTGGTGTCCTCCATTGACAATGACCTCAATTCATCAGGACTTGTCACCACTTGACTTGTTCTCCATTTCACGGTCCCAACTCTGACTTTGCCATGGCCGTGGCACATTTTTGCGCTTTCAGACCTGGGATGGGTGCCTCAGAAATGAGTACCGAAGGTAATGTAATTAGGGTGGTTTGAATTGGCAGTGCAAAACAGTGAGTCAGCCATGTCTTGATTGTTTGATGCTCTCAGATTTACTGACAGCAATTCTCAAGTCAAAGTCTACAACCCTTGCTTCGGATTTGGTACTGGGGATCCAAGCAAATCCAACTTGCAAGTTC
The DNA here is from genome assembly GCA_029378395.1 of Mycena leptocephala. Classification (NCBI taxonomy): domain Eukaryota; kingdom Fungi; phylum Basidiomycota; class Agaricomycetes; order Agaricales; family Mycenaceae; genus Mycena; species Mycena leptocephala. The sequence continues at coordinate 1,987 of JARJLF010003070.1, read as the reverse complement.
CGAGGCCTCCCAGGTTTAGGTCAGTTCACCTTATTTGCGGCGTTCATATGCTTGGCTTGAACCTCATCGCCACAGATGCAAAAACGGTGTAGGTGGATTATGGAAGGAATTGAAATGTCTTTATCACCGCTTCAATAACGGGCCGCTGTGGGTGGAGAGAAATCAGGTAATATCGCAACTTACATACAGGGATCCGGGATATTTTGATGGTTGCGGAACTTCAGCGGAAGAGTTAGTTGATTCTGCCAGGATGAGTTCAGAAAGCTCCCTGCAAGATTAATCGTTGCATCAACTTCACCGGTGACAAAATGCAATGGGACCTATATTGTCATCTTCAGATCGTATGAGAGATAATAGGAGAAATGAAAATAAAAATATTTACTCCGTCGCGCACACGGTTGCGAAGTGTCATCTACATGATTGTCGCTAATCTTATCCAAAAATTGGGTCCACTATCAGCAAACATGCTTAAAGAACACATGTGCCAATGATTTCGCCTCTAGAGTTCAGTCGACCCGGGAAGTCTCGATCAACCCGTCTAGGAGAGACGTAGTACTTATCGGATTCGGACACTGTCTATCAGGCCTCGTTCCGAAGATATCAAGATTAATCGATTTCCAACCGAAGGCACCGATCGTATTGCGCAAAGAGAGACTCCAAATAAATTCCACGTGAACACTGTTTCCGCTGTTTCCGGTTTGCGTAATATTCAGGGTCTGGATCCTCGCGAACGGCAAGGAAGTGCAGCTTCCTGGGGGAAACATTGTGAGTGTCGAGAAGTAGAGCCGTGGATGAAACCAAAACCTTCTCGAGCCAACACGCGTCAAATAGCGTCGAATCGGCAAGTGCATTAATACTTTATCATTCATGAGAGCGCAATGAAAACCTCCTCGCCCTCTAAATTGCAGAGAATTGTTGCAGTCCAACTGGTATGAGTGCGTAGGGCCAACTTCGACCAAGTGGTCCGCAGAAGGATTGATCCTGGAATCAGACTGGATGGGCGGGTTCAGTTTGAATGAGATGAAGGACCGTGTAGATGCAATGAAATCGGTATCCGTAGATTTCAAATTTTGTGCTGAGCTCAGTGTGTGGATTTTTGGATAGTAAGTAGGTCCAAGGGGTCACTGAGTGCAGAAGGGACTAAGAAAGTACTTGCCCGACATTGGAGGTTGCGGGGCCCGATTAATATTACAGAGCTCTGATAGTCGATATTAATTATTTTTTGGGGGAGTCGGCCGCAAGTTGGTCATCTGGTTGTGACAAGAATGGTGAGAACTTGCATGGAGCAGATGGTTTAATGGAGCTCAAAGTCCAATTATACCAGAGACAGCAGGGAGGAAGGCAGAATGCGGGATCAGTGATGAGCGCTACACTGCCCCAAATGTAATCCCAAGTATGGATACATGATAACGAGGCCATCCCCGAACCATTTTCATTCTCAAAAGGAACAGTTTCAAGCCCGGTGGCTGAGAGTTGCGCCGGAGGCTAAGTTGTGCAGAGCCGTTCTGAGTGATTGATATTCCAATTCGCAAATGCTAGCCGGGAAAAGCAGACGGAGATTCGTCGAAACCAACTGGAATGCCGCAAATCGTGTTTCCAGAGCTAGAGTCCCGCAACAGAGAGAAGCTATTTTAGAAAAAGAGTGCTTGCGGGAGGAAGCAAGACGAAGCTGTTGGAGTGCTGTGACGGGGCAGGATGGTGGAGTGGTTATACCGCCTGCTCTGACTTCTAATTAGTTTTTGAAGTCCTGGGTCCCGCGAGGGTTCGAACCCCAGTAAAGCCATTCCTATGGGGTCATTTGGCTTTTGTGGATGTGCCACGTGACCCGGCCGAGCCAATGTGCCGGTTGCCGTTTGGATATTCCTTCGGCTGCGGGTTTAAGTCCCGTGAGAAACCACCAGGGAGTTTAGTGGGTATTGTGTGTCAGCTGAGTCCCACAGTACCATCAAGAGCAGTCACCTAAACGGGGCATATGCTCAAAGTGGTC